>CAMRHE010001281.1:7500-57500 GCA_947044405.1 Leptodactylus fallax
GAGGTAGTAGTGAGGTGATAATGGTGTAATAATGAGGTAGTACCGAGGTGATAATGGTGTAATAATGTGGTAGTAGTGAGGTGATAATGGTGTAATAATGTGGTAGTACCGAGGTGATAATGGTGTAATAATGTGGTAGTAGTGAGGTGATAATGGTGTAATAATGTGGTAGTACCGAGGTGATAATGGTGTAATAATGTGGTAGTAGTGAGGTGATAATGGTGTAATAATGTGTACTGATGTGATAATGGTATAATAATGTGGTAGTACTGAGGTGATAATGGTGTAATAATGTGGTAGTACCGAGGTGATAATGGTGTAATAATGAGGTAGTAGTGAGGTGATAATGGTGTAATAATGTGGTAGTACCGAGGTGATAATGGTGTAATAATGTGTTAGTACCGAGGTGATAATGGTGTAATAATGTGGTAGTACCAAGGTGATAATGTTGTAATAATGTGGTAGTACCGAGGTGATAATGGTGTAATAATGTGGTAGTACCGAGGTGATAATGGTGTAATAATGTGGTAGTAGTGAGGTGATAATGGTGTAATAATGTGGGTACTGATGTGATAATGGTGTAATAATGTGGTAGTACTGAGGTGATAATGGTGTAATAATGAGGTAGTAGTGAGGTGATAATGGTGTAATAATGTGGTAGTAGTGAGGTGATAATGGTGTAATAATGTGGTAGTACCGAGGTGATAATGGTGTAATAATGTGGTAGTACCGAGGTGATAATGGTGTAATAATGTAGTAGTACCGAGGTGATAATGTTGTAATAATGTGGTAGTACCGAGGTGATAATGGTGTAATAATGTGGTAGTACCGAGGTGATAATGGTGTAATAATGTGGTAGTAGTGAGGTGATAATGGTGTAATAATGTGTACTGATGTGATAATGGTATAATAATGTGGTAGTACTGAGGTGATAATGGTGTAATAATGAGGTAGTAGTGAGGTGATAATGGTGTAATAATGTGGTAGTAGTGAGGTGATAATGGTGTAATAATGTGGTAGTACTGAGGTGATAATGGTGTAATAATGTGGTAGTACCGAGGTGATAATGGTGTAATAATGTGGTAGTACCGAGGTGATAATGGTGTAATAATGTGGTAGTACTGAGGTGATAATGGTGTAATAATGTGGTAGTACTGATGTGATAATGGTGTAATAATGTGGTAGTACTGAGGTGATAATGGTGTAATAATGAGGTAGTACTGAGGTGATAATGGTGTAATAATGTGGTAGTACTGAGGTGATAATGGTGTAATAATGAGGTTGTAAAGAGATGGTAGTGGTGTAATGTAGTAACAAAGTACTACTACCTCACTACTAATAAATGTGGTACTGTGGAGGCTTCTCTAGTAATAGAGTACAGAAGGTGTAGGATGAAGCTCATGTGATAAGATGTCCTTAGGTAATTATAATGAGGTAATGGCAAGTTATAAGGTAAATGTGAGGAGATAATGAGGTATTGTAAGAGGATATTATAGGGAGGTATTATTAAAGGGTACTGTGAGGTAGTATTGAGGTACTGTGAGGTAGTGATGAGGTAATGTGAGGTAGTAATGAGGTATTATGAGGTACTGTCAGGTGGTGATGAGGTAATGTGTGGTAATAATGAGGTATTGTGAGGTATTGATGAGGTAATGTGAGGTAGTAATGAGGTAATGCTAGGTAGTGATGAGGTATTGTGAGGTAGTGATGAGGTAATGTGAGGTAGTGATGAGGTAATGTGAGGTAGTTATGAGGTATTGTGAGGTAGTAATGAGGTATTATGAGATACTGTCAGGTAGTGATGAGGTAATGTGAGGTAGTGATGAGGTAATGTGAGGTAGTTATGAGGTATTGTGAGGTAGTAATGAGGTATTATGAGGTACTGTCAGGTAGTGATGAGGTAATGTGAGGTAGTGATGAGGTAATGTGAGGTAGTTATGAGGTATTGTGAGGTAGTAATGAGGTATTATGAGATACTGTCA
The DNA here is from genome assembly GCA_947044405.1 of Leptodactylus fallax. NCBI lineage: Eukaryota > Metazoa > Chordata > Amphibia > Anura > Leptodactylidae > Leptodactylus > Leptodactylus fallax. The sequence continues at coordinate 9,483 of CAMRHE010001281.1, forward strand.
GGTAGTGATGAGGTAATGTGAGGTAGTAATGAGGTAATGCTAGGTAGTGATGAGGTATTGTGAGGTAATGTGAGGTAGTGATGAGGTAATGTGAGGTAGTGATGAGGTATTGTGAGGTAGTGATGAGGTATTGTGAGGTAGTAATGAGGTATTATGAGGTACTGTCAGGTAGTGATGAGGTAATGGGGGTAGTAATGAGGTATTATGAGATACTGTCAGGTAGTGATGAGGTAATAGGAGGTAGTAATGAAGTAATGTGAGGAAGAGATGAGGTATGATGAAGAGGTAATGAGTTCTTCTCGGAGGTAGTGAAGTTTTGTGAGGAAGTTTTGAGGACTTGTGAGCAAGTCAGTAGGTCTGATAAAGTAATGAGGTGTTGTAGGGAGGCATGGAGGTTTTGTGAGGAGGTATTGCGGTAACGTAAGGCAGTATTGAGGCTGAGGCCTGAGATCAGGGCCCTTTTCTCTAGGGCCCCTAGTTGCTGCCTCTGTGCTGCCGTTGGTTGTGCCCCATGTACAGTGCAGTCCTGTGATGTGCACTAATCTCAGTTACCATAGCGCCTCCTGGTGTTGTAGAGGTGTCGCACACCTGAGCAGATGGCGGGCTCCCCTCAGGACTGCCCAGGTGCCTTGCGGGGTGTCGTCTGTGGTCCAGTGCTGTGGAGCTTGTGTCAGCGGCGGATCCGCGGCAGTATCCATGGTGGTGATAATCGTGATAGATCCCACTGATAGCCATCTCGTCAGTATACTGTATACAGTATGCCGGTCACATGGACAGACACGTCACAGGAGCACCGGGGTGCTGAGGAGAGGGAAATCCGAGGACTTGGTGTGCATTTACTGCTGCCGAATAAATCTGTGTGAAACGTCCTCAAAAGTGAGAAGATGTGACGTACTAGTGAAGTGACATCATGTAATAATGAGTCCTTGTGATAATGAGGTCATGTGAAGGAATGATCAGGTGATATGTGATGTAATAATGAGGTAATGTGATATAATAATGATGTCATGTGATATGTGATATACTAATGAATATCATGGATTGTTATAATGAGGTGTGGTCATGGCATGTAATAATGAGGTCATTTGATTTAATAATGAGGTTATGTGATATAATAATGATGTCATGCAATGTTATAATGAGGTCCTGTGTTAATGAGGTTGATCATGGCATATAATAATGAGGTCATTTGATGTAATAATGAGGTCATGTGATAACAAGGTTTTGTGATAATGAGGTCCTGCGATGTAATAATTAGGTCATGTGATATAATAATGTCATGTGATGTTATAATGAGGTCCTGTATTAATGAGTCATGGCAAGTAATAACGAGGTCATGTAATAATGAGGTCATCTGATGTAATAATTATAATAATAAGTTCCTGTCATGTGTTAATGAGGTCATGGCATGTAATAATAAGGTCATGTGGTAATGAGGTCCTGTGATGTCATACTGAGGTCATGTGATATAATAATCATGTGGTGCTGTGTGTATTAGTGAAGAGACAATATAGAGCATTCTTGGGCAGATTTACTAATGGACATAGGCAATAATTCTGGTGTAATTTGTGCCACAAAACCGGTGTACAAACCCCACACCACAGCTATCAATTGTTGTAGACACTTCTAATGACTTATCTAATAAGGGGGTGTGGCTTAAGGGTGTGGCCCCCTCTGTAGAGTCCATCAGGGGAGGTTCTTTCATTGTCAGGATCTGTAGAAGTCTCCGAGGTCGGGCCATCAAAAGGATGGTGTATTCTAGTAGTGAGCTATTACTTTATAAGGCGTTCATAGGAGTGAGCTCTGCCCAATTCATGTGCACTCATTGACCAAAAATAATGCCGCACCAAGGATCGATCGGTTCCTGTCCTGGTGAATCTTCCTCAGTGTGATGACAATATTACAACCAAAGGAGAAAGTTACTGGGAAAAATGGACAATTGGACACAGGCTCTAGGACCCTGTTGGCGCCTCTAACCTGGATACAAGATGAGATACGGCAGGACATGGAGGTATACAGGTTCTGTATGGTATCCTGCAGTACATTTACCACAGATGTTACAGCTGGGCCTGTAGTCTGGATACAAGATGAGATACGGCAGGACATGGAGGTATACAGGTTCTGTATGGTATCCTGCAGTACATTTACCACAGATGTTACACTGGGCCTGTAGTCTGGATACAAGATGAGATACGGCAGGACATGGAGGTATACAGGTTCTGTATGGTATCCTGCAGTACATTTACCACAGATGTTACAGCCGGGCCTGTAGCCTGGATACAAGATGAGATATGGCAGGACATGGAGGTATACAGGATCTGTATGGTATCCTGCAGTACATTTACCGCAGATGTTACAGCTGGGCCTGTAGTCTGGATAGAAGATGAGATACGGCAGGACATGGAGGTATACAGGTTCTGTATGGTACCCTGCATTACATTTACCACAGATGTTACAGCCGGCCTGTAGTCTGGATACAAGATGAGATATGGCAGGACATGGAGGTATACAGGTTCTGTATGGTATCCTGCAGTACATTTACCACAGATGTTACAGCCGGGCCTGTAGTCTGGATACAAGATGAGATACGGCAGGACATGGAGGTATACAGGTTCTGTATGGTACCCTGCATTACATTTACCACAGATGTTACAGCCGGCCTGTAGTCTGGATACAAGATGAGATATGGCAGGACATGGAGGTATACAGGTTCTGTATGGTATCCTGCAGTACATTTACCACAGATGTTACAGCCGGGCCTGTAGTCTGGATACAAGATGAGATACGGCAGGACATGGAGGTATACAGGTTCTGTATGGTATCCTGCAGTACATTTACCACAGATGTTACAGCTGGGCCTGTAGTCTGGATACAAGATGAGATACGGCAGGACAAGGAGGTATACAGGATCTGTATGGTATCCTGCGGTACATTTACCACAGATGTTACAGCTGGGCCTGTAGCCTGGATACAAGATGAGATACGGCAGGACATGGAGGTATACAGGCTCTGTATGGTATCCTGCGGTACATTTACCACAGATGTTATAGCCGGGCCTGTAGCCTGGATACAAGATGAGATACGGCAGGACATGGAGGTATACAGGTTCTGTATGGTATCCTGCAGTACATTTACCACAGATGTTACAGCCGGGCCTGTAGTCTGGATACAAGATGAGATATGGCAGGACATGGAGGTATACAGGATCTGTATGGTATCCTGCAGTACATTTACCGCAGATGTTACAGCCGGGCCTGTAGCCTGGATACAAGATGAGATATGGCAGGACATGGAGGTATACAGGATCTGTATGGTATCCTGCAGTACATTTACCGCAGATGTTACAGCTGGGCCTGTAGTCTGGATAGAAGATGAGATACGGCAGGACATGGAGGTATACAGGTTCTGTATGGTATCCTGCAGTACATTTACCACAGATGTTACAGCCGGCCTGTAGTCTGGATACAAGATGAGATATGGCAGGACATGGAGGTATACAGGTTCTGTATGGTATCCTGCAGTACATTTACCACAGATGTTACAGCCGGGCCTGTAGTCTGGATACAAGATGAGATACGGCAGGACATGGAGGTATACAGGTTCTGTATGGTATCCTGCAGTACATTTACCACAGATGTTACAGCTGGGCCTGTAGTCTGGATACAAGATGAGATACGGCAGGACATGGAGGTATACAGGATCTGTATGGTATCCTGCAGTACATTTACCACAGATGTTACAGCTGGGCCTGTAGCCTGGATACAAGATGAGATACGGCAGGACATGGAGGTATACAGGCTCTGTATGGTATCCTGCGGTACATTTACCACAGATGTTATAGCCAGGCCTGTAGCCTGGATACAAGATGAGATACGGCAGGACATGGAGGTATACAGGTTCTGTATGGTATCCTGCAGTACATTTACCACAGATGTTACAGCCGGGCCTGTAGTCTGGATACAAGATGAGATACGGCAGGACATGGAGGTATACAGGTTCTGTATGGTATCCTGCAGTACATTTACCACAGATGTTACAGCTGGGCCTGTAGTCTGGATACAAGATGAGATACGGCAGGACATGGAGGTATACAGGCTCTGTATGGTATCCTGCGGTACATTTACCACAGATGTTATAGCCAGGCCTGTAGCCTGGATACAAGATGAGATACGGCAGGACATGGAGGTATACAGGTTCTGTATGGTATCCTGCAGTACATTTACCACAGATGTTACAGCTGGGCCTGTAGCCTGGATACAAGATGAGATACGGCAGGACATGGAGGTATACAGGTTCTGTATGGTATCCTGCAGTACATTTACCACAGATGTTACAGCCAGGCCTGTAGCCTGGATACAAGATGAGATACAGCAGGACATGGAGGTATACAGGTTCTGTATGGTATCCTGCAATACATTTACCACAGATGTTACAGCTGGGCCTGTAGTCTGGATACAAGATGAGATACGGCAGGACATGGAGGTATACAGGGTCTGTATGGTATCCTGCAGTACATTTACCACAGATGTTACAGCTGGGCCTGTAGCCTGGATACAAGATGAGATACGGCAGGACATGGAGGTATACAGGTTCTGTATGGTATCCTGCAGTACATTTACCACAGATGTTATAGCCAGGCCTGTAGCCTGGATACAAGATGAGATACGGCAGGAAATGGAGGTATACAGGTTCTGTATGGTATCCTGCAGTACATTTACCACAGATGTTACAGCTAGACCTGTAGTCTGGATACAAGATGAGATACGGCAGGACATGGAGGTATACAGGTTCTGTATGGTATCCTGCAGTACATTTACCACAGATGTTACAGCCAGGCCTGTAGTCTGGATACAAGATGAGATACGGCAGGACATGGAGGTATACAGGCTCTGTATGGTATCCTGCGGTACATTTACCACAGATGTTATAGCCAGGCCTGTAGCCTGGATACAAGATGAGATACGGCAGGACATGGAGGTGTACAGGTTCTGTATGGTATCCTGCAGTACATTTACCACAGATGTTACAGCCGGGCCTGTAGTCTGGATACAAGATGAGATACGGCAGGACATGGAGGTATACAGGTTCTGTATGGTATCCTGCAGTACATTTACCACAGATGTTACAGCCAGGCCTGTAGCCTGGATACAAGATGAGATACAGCAGGACATGGAGGTATACAGGTTCTGTATGGTATCCTGCAATACATTTACCACAGATGTTACAGCTGGGCCTGTAGTCTGGATACAAGATGAGATACGGCAGGACATGGAGGTATACAGGGTCTGTATGGTATCCTGCAGTACATTTACCACAGATGTTACAGCTGGGCCTGTAGCCTGGATACAAGATGAGATACGGCAGGACATGGAGGTATACAGGTTCTGTATGGTATCCTGCAGTACATTTACCACAGATGTTATAGCCAGGCCTGTAGCCTGGATACAAGATGAGATACGGCAGGAAATGGAGGTATACAGGTTCTGTATGGTATCCTGCAGTACATTTACCACAGATGTTACAGCTAGACCTGTAGTCTGGATACAAGATGAGATACGGCAGGACATGGAGGTATACAGGTTCTGTATGGTATCCTGCAGTACATTTACCACAGATGTTACAGCCAGGCCTGTAGTCTGGATACAAGATGAGATACGGCAGGACATGGAGGTATACAGGTTCTGTATGGTATCCTGCAGTACATTTACCACAGATGTTATAGCCAGGCCTGTAGCCTGGATACAAGATGAGATACGGCAGGACATGGAGGTATACAGGTTCTGTATGGTATTCTGCAGTACATTTACCTCAGATGTTACAGCTGGGCCTGTAGTCTGGATACAAGATGAGATACTGCAGGACATGGAGTTATACAGGTTCTGTATGGTATCCTGCAGTACATTTACCACAGATGTTACAGCTGGGCCTGTAGCCTGGATACAAGATGAGATACGGCAGGACATGGAGGTATACAGATTCTGTATGGTATCCTGCAGTACATTTACCACAGATGTTACAGCTGGGCCTGTAGCCTGGATACAAGATGAGATACGGCAGGACATGGAGGTATACAGGTTCTGTATGGTATCCTGCAGTACATTTACCACAGATGTTACAGCTGGGCCTGTAGCCTGGATACAAGATGAGATACGGCAGGACATGGAGGTATACAGGCTCTGTATGGTATCCTGCAGTACATTTACCACAGATGTTACAGCTGGGGCCTGTAGTCTGGATACAAGATGAGATACGGCAGGACATGGAGGTATACAGGATCTGTATGGTATCCTGCAGTACATTTACCACAGATGTTACAGCTGGGACCTGTAGCCTGGATACAAGATGAGATACGGCAGGACATGGAGGTATACAGGTTCTGTATGTTATCCTGCAGTACATTTACCACAGATGTTACAGCTGGGCCTGTAGCCTGGATACAAGATGAGATACGGCAGGACATGGAGGTATACAGGTTCTGTATGGTATCCTGCAGTACATTTACCACAGATGTTACAGCTGGGCCTGTAGCCTGGATACAAGATGAGATACGGCAGGACATGGAGGTATAAAGGCTCTGTATGGTATCCTGCAGTACATTTACCACAGATGTTACAGCTGCACCTGTAGCCTGGATACAAGATGAGATACGGCAGGACATGGAGATATACAGGCTCTGTATGGTATCCTGCAGTACATTTACCACAGATGTTACAGCTGGGCCTGTAGTCTGGATACAAGATGAGATACGGCAGGACATGGAGGTATACAGGTTCTGTATGGTATCCTGCAGTACATTTACCACAGATGTTACAGCTGGGCCTGTAGCCTGGATACAAGATGAGATACGGCAGGACATGGAGGTATACAGGTTCTGTATGGTATCCTGCAGTACATTTACCACAGATGTTACAGCCTCGCCTGTAATCTGGATACAAGATGAGATACGGAAGGACATGGAGGTATACAGGTTCTGTATGGTATCCTGCAGTACATTTACCACAGATGTTACAGCTGGGCCTGTCGTCTGGATACAAGATGAGATACGGCAGGACATGGAGGTATACAGGTTCTGTATGATATCCTGCAGTACATTTACCACAGATGTTACAGCTGGGCCTGTAGTCTGGATACAAGATGAGATACGGCAGGACATGGAGGTATACAGGTTCTGTATGGTATCCTGCAGTACATTTACCACAGATGTTACAGCTGGGCCTGTAGTCTGGATACAAGATGAGATACGGCAGGACATGGAGGTATACAGGTTCTGTATGGTATCCTGCAGTACATTTACCACAGATGTTACAGCTGGGCCTGTAGCCTGGATACAAGATGATATGGCAGGACATGGAGGTATACAGGTTCTGTATGGTATCCTGCAGTACATTTACCACAGATGTTACAGCTGGGCCTGTAGTCTGGATACAAGATGAGATACGGCAGGACATGGAGGTATACAGGTTCTGTATGGTATCCTGCAGTACATTTACCACAGATGTTACAGCTGGACTCTTAGGTTGGTGACGTCCTAGCTGGTCCCATACATGTTGGATTGTTGATAAATCTGGTGACCGGGCAGGACCAGGAAGTCTTGTAATCTGGTGAAGATATTCCTGGGGATCCCTTGTGTGTGTGTGGGCGAGCATTATCCTGCAGGTGGCAGTTGTCCGCCATGCCTTGAGAGACAACACATGAGGCAGTGTCAGGATGTCCAGTACATAACACTGAGCTGTTCGTGTCCTCATATCACTACTAGGGGTGACCGACTGTCCTATGTGACAGCTCACACATAAACACACCAGCAGGGGGCACCTTGTCACTCCACAGCAAGGGCAGGATTGAAGCGCTCACCATGAAGTCTACAAACTCCAACCCAACCATCATCAAAACCAAAACAGGTCCCGGATCCATCACTATAGACAATAAAGATCCAGTCCGTACACTTCAGGTTTCTCAGTCATGACACCACTTCAAACGAAGGCAACGGTGACTGGCCATCAATGGCAGGACATGTAATGGGTGATGACACCACATTTTCTTTTTCTAATTGCCTGTAAATGGTGTTGGCAGAGACTGGTGTGTAATGTTGGCGCCCCCTGTGTCTGCATGATGGACAAGGAAACTGTGGAAGCTGCTCATGCTTGTCAGCGAATGAAACCATCCTCTCTACTGGTGGTCTGTCTGGGTCGTCCAGAGCCTGTTTGCTGAGTGTGCATGTCATCAAGTAACCATTGCCCCAACACCTCCTAACTGCCAGGACCTGCTAGATGGTGGCAACAACCATCCCATTTCTCTCAGCACCAGCAGAATAGTGAGTGCAGCTCTGGAGTATAATACAGGATGTAACTCAGGATCAGTACAGGATAAGTAATGTAATGTATGTACACAGTGACTGCACCAGCAGAATAGTGAGTGCAGCTCTGGAGTATAATACAGGATGTAACTCAGGATCAGTACAGGATAAGTAATGTAATGTATGTACACAGTGACTGTACCAGCAGAATAATGAGTGCAGCTCTGGAGTATAATACAGGATGTAACTCAGGATCAGTACAGGATAAGTAATGTAATGTATGTACACAGTGACTGTACCAGCAGAATAGTGAGTGCAGCTCTGGAGTATAATACAGGATAAGTAATGTAATGTATGTACACAGTGACTGCACCAGCAGAATAGTGAGCGCAGCTCTGGAGTATAATACAGGATGTAACTCAGGATCAGTACAGGATAAGTAATGTAATGTATGTACACAGTGACTGCACCAGCAGAATAGTGAGCGCAGCTCTGGAGTATAATACAGGATAAGTAATGTATGTACACAGTGACTGTACCAGCAGAATAGTGAGTGCAGCTCTGGAGTATAATACAGGATGTAACTCAGGATCAGTACAGGATAAGTAATGTAATGTATGTACACAGTGACTGTACCAGCAGAATAATGAGTTCAGCTCTGGAGTATAATACAGGATGTAACTCAGGATCAGTACAGGATAAGTAATGTAATGTATGTACACAGTGACTGTACCAGCAGAATAGTGAGTGCAGCTCTGGAGTATAATACAGGATAAGTAATGTAATGTATGTACACAGTGACTGTACCAGCAGAATAGTGAGTGCAGCTCTGGAGTATAATACAGGATGTAACTCAGGATCAGTACAGGATAAGTAATGTAATGTATGTACACAGTGACTGTACCAGCAGAATAGTGAGTGCAGCTCTGGAGTATAATACAGGATGTAACTCAGGATCAGTACAGGATAAGTAATGTAATGTATGTACACAGTGACTGTACCAGCAGAATAGTGAGTGCAGCTCTGGAGTATAATACAGGATAAGTAATGTAATGTATGTACACAGTGACTGCACCAGCAGAATAGTGAGCGCAGCTCTGGAGTATAATACAGGATGTAACTCAGGATCAGTACAGGATAAGTAATGTAATGTATGTACACAGTGACTGCACCAGCAGAATAGTGAGTGCAGCTCAATTAACTTAGGGTGTGGCTCTGCTTAGCTGTGTTTTTGCTGCTCCTGAGCTCCAGGGAAGGAAGACCTATCCACCTGGGGCCTGCTCTCTCCTCCCCAGGGAGGGAGTGGGTTTCTAGGCATAAGTGAGGGAGACAAGACCCAGGCTCCTGTTCCTCGAACCAGGCCGGCGGGGAGCAGGAGAAGCCAGCAACCGGCCTGCACATTGGAGGACTCAGGGGTGAGACGTTCCACCAGGAGTCGCAGCAATGTGGCTCCTACTCCCCCTGAGCCTGTAGAGGCTCGGAAAGGCCCGTAAGGCCTCCAGCAAGGAGGCTGCTAGCAAAGTGGCATCCAGTGTGGAGAAGAAGTCTGATGACACAGACAGTAGCGGTCCTGCTGAAAGTACTGGAGGAAAGCTGGGTGCTGCCAGCAGAAAACTTGCTACCACCGGAGGAAAGCTGAGTGCTCACGGAGGTGAGGCCGACCTCAGCGAGGAAGGCTGGGGGCTGCAGAGGCCCCGGGAATCTATTACCACCTATGGCTCCCGAGTTATGAGTCACCTCAGTGAGTACGAAGAGGCAAGTAAGATGGTGAGGAGGCTTCGGGAGGAACTGCGCTGTGCCCAAGCCAGGGCTAATGTGCCCCTAAAAAGGAGGAGGCCTGAAAGCCTGGCTGAGATAAACAGACTTAAGTCTGAAATTGACGCCTTGGAAGAAAGGAAAGCAGTAATTCGGGAGAAGAGCGGTCCTTTCAAGGAAAAGCTGCTGAATGAGGACCGGTTCAGAGAGATGGCGGATGAGAAGGATGATGGGGCTCCAACCCGAGAGCCAGGTGGATGTGGAGGAGGAGATGGATGAAGACCAGCAGCCAGGTCCACCTGCCAGCCCGCAGCAAGGTCCACCTGCCAGCCCGCAGCAAGGTCCACCGGCCAGCCCGCAGCAAGGTCCACTTGCCAGCCTGCAGCAGAGTCCACCGGCCAGCCTGCAGCAATGTCCACCTGCCAGCCTGCAGCAAGGTCCACCTGCCAGCCCGCAGCAGAGTCCACCTGCCAGCCCGCAGCAAGGTCCACCTGCCAGCCCGCAGCAAGGTCCACCTGCCAGCCCGCAGCAAGGTCCACCTGCCAGCCCGCAGCAAGGTCCACCTGCCAGCCCGCAGCAGAGTCCATTGGCCAGCCTGCAGCAATGTCCACCTGACAGCCTGCAGCAATGTCCACCTGACAGCCTGCAGCAAGGTCCACCTGCCAGCCTGCAGCAGAGTCCACCGGCCAACCTGCAGCAATGTCCACCTGCCATCCTGCAGCAACACCAGCAGGTTCCATACAGCGGTCCCCCTGCAAGGCAGGCAGCAGTGACACCTAGCTGCAGTTCTGCCGACTCAGGGGATGATAGTGACAGCAGCAGCCAGGGAGGGGCGCTAATGGCCCAGATTAAGCAGCTGGAATCCCCAGTGTGCCTCCAGAACTTTTCCTTTGGCAGTGATTTCCCAGAGGAGGCTCCTGTAGGCCGCACAAAGAAGAAGAGCAAGCCAAAAGAAGTGGTGAGTTTGGTCTATAGCCCCCTCCCTGTGTCCCCTGGGTCAGCTGTGGGGTTGGTTCGCTGTGCAGGCCCCGTTGCCCAGCCTGGCTCGGGTCCTGCAGTGGACTCGGTGCAAGGGAGCGGGGAGATTGCAAATGAAGCTAATGTAGCGAGGGGCTCTGTCTCTGCTTGCAGTAGCATTGATGGAGCAGGGAAGGCAACGGCCGAAAGGCCGGACATTATGGGCGGCCCAGCAGCGGAAATATTGTCAAACTCCGGTTCTGTGGTTCATTCCCTGGTGGGAGGGGGGGGTGACCCAGTGCCGGAGGTGATTGCGGTTGCTTCGGCGGCTCCTGGATCTGCTGCAGCGGGTCACTTAGTTGATCAGCGGCAGCAGTGTGAAGGGGTTGCCGGGGCTGAGAGCGCCAATCCTCCCATCCAGAACACTAAAAAAACTAATAGCAAAGTACTTTTTGTGTGGGTATTGCAGGCAACCAGGTCTCTGAACTTGATAGTGTAGGAGATCAGCGGTGCCTTGTGCCTGCTAAGGATCAACGGAGACTTTTGAATAATAAGAAAGGCAAAGTAACAGCCAGTACTGATGATGCAGAGGGCACAAGGGTGACTAGAGTCGGGGTCACCTCTAGACATGGTTCTGTGAAGGTGGTCCCATCCCTTGTGCCCAAGGATGCGGAGGTGGCCTCATCTACCCCGATGTTACTGGTCCAGCTGGCGCAAATGGATGTTCGAATGAGGTTGTAGTTTCTGGTGTGAGTGGTGCGAGCAGTGGAAAAAAACTACCAGCTAATGGTGTGAGTGAGGGTATGGAGGTTAGTATGGCTGACTGTGAGATGGAGGTGGGTAATCCGAATGTGACTGATGTGGGGGCTGGTCCAGTTGTCACCCCAGCAGTGGCAGTCCCTATTAGAAGCTACGCCAATGTCGCTGCTGGGGAAAGTGAGATACAGACATCCTCGTCTCCAGGTTCCACGGATGGCTTTTTGCAACGCCGCCTCTTGGAGGCCTTAAAGAAGGGTGAAAGAACGATCAATGTAGAGGGACGGGAGGTTGATCTGTCCTTTTGGATTGACATGCATGGCCTGTCAGCCTTCCGAGAAGAAAGGGGCGGGCAGACCCCGTGGTCTCTCCCGACAACCGGGCCAGGTGTTAGACGTAGGAATGTGGTCTGTCTTCGGTGGCAAGGCAATGAGGCGTGTCCTTCTAGGGCAAAAGTGGTTGAGCTGCTGCTGAAGATGGGCTTCAGGGCAAATGACATCTATGCCCTGATACATCCCTATGGTACACCTGAGTTCGATGTCAGTTTTGTTCGGCTGGAGGGGCTTGAGCTCTTCTGGTCGAACTATGAGCTGACAAAGAACGAGCCTGTGTGGCAGGACTTTTTTGTGCTGGCAGTGTCCCGCCAGAGCGAAGTTAAGAAAGTGACTGTTCTTACCCGTAATGAATCACTTTCTTGTGTTGATATCATGACCTGGATGGGTCGCTATGGGGAGGTCATGGGAATACCTCAAAAAAATCGTGACGAGTTTGGTATCTGGTCAGGGTCATGGACCTTTATGGTTAAACTGAGGCGTTCTGGTAGCTCTGTTGCCCACATTCCTTCCTCTGCCTTCCTGGGGAGGGATCGTATCCTGATCTTCTACCAGGGTCAGCCAAAGCTTTGTCACAGGTACGGCGACCCCACACATTTCAGTGCAAACTGTACTGCGCAAGTGTGTGCATTGTGTGGGGATAAAGGCCATCTCGCTGCATCCTGTGCAAAGATTAGGTGTCACCTGTGTGGTGGTCTAGGTCACCCATACAGTCGTTGTCCTCTTTCTTTTGCTAATGCGGTCTCAGCCCCGGTGCGTGAAGGCCATGAGGCTGAATCTGCTGGGGAGGGGACTAGCAGAGGTGGAGAGACTGAGGGGCCAGTGAAGAACAGCAAGAAAAAGACGCCTGCCCAGCTAAGGCGTCTAGAGAAGCGTCAAAAGGATAGAGGACTGAGGGAGTCTCAGGTTGCTGGGACAACCTCTGGCCCTGTCCTGGAGACAAAACCTGCTGCTGAGGCCCCGAGGGATGACGCACTGGATGAGGAGGTCAGGGGGATCCAGAACGAGGAGGGCGCCGCATCCTCAGAGTCCTCCCATTATGAAAGTATGGACGAGGATAATAGGATGTGGCTGGAGGGAAAACGGAGGCAGGGTGCCAAAAAGAACAGGAGTAAAAAGAAGGGAGATTTAAGATCTTCTCCTACCCTGACCACGGTACCGAAGGAAGGTAAAACCAACCCCCCTCTGGTCGAGCTTTCAAATCGGTTCCTCACCCTTGACGAAAACTCTTCTTCGGGAGAGGAGGATGAGGGTGAGGGGCCAAGGGCGACGGAGGGGCTTTCAGGAGGTGTCGAGTCTTCTTCTGGGGATGTGCGATCCTCAGAAGGTGAGACTGGCGTGGAGTCTGGGGACGAGGATAAGGGAGCAGGTGCTAGACTTGAGTCTGCTAACTCACCGGAAAAGGAAATGGACACCTCAGTAACTGAAAAGGGGGGGTTCCTTCTCTGAAGGGGATGGGAATACAGGTAAGAAGAAAGCCGTCTAACTCAATCACTCAGGATGGCGGCACCCACTCCGTTGACTCTGGCGTCTATTAATGTCGCCAGCATTAAGTCAGATTCGGCTAGATTTGCGGCCTTTGATTTTCTCGGCCGTGTTGAAGCCGACATTTTATTTTTGCAAGAGACCAGGCTGCCAAATTTGGCGGCCGTACATAAAGCTAGAAGGGAGTGGAGGCGAGGTCCATCTTATTGGTCTCTTGCTGCCGAGCCGTATAGCGGAGTGGCGGTTCTTTTTACCGCAGCGGTAGAATGCAGACGAGTTATTCAGTTAGAAATGGGGAGATGCCTGATCTTAGATGTCCTCATGAAGGGACAAGAGCTCCGCCTTATTAACATCTATGGTCCCCAATCCAAGTGGGACAGGAAATGTCTCTTTATGAGGATCAAGCCTTACCTTTTTACAAGTCGGCAGGTGGTCTTTGGAGGGGACTTCAATGCTGTCACGAGGCCCCAGGATAGGGGAGGTTCCAGAGACAAGCTGACTTACGATAGCGTCGCGCTTAATAGTATAGCTAGTGAGGCTCACCTGGTGGATGTCCACATCCGGCACACCCCAGGCCACGCGGGGTTCACCTATCATAGGGGTAGATGCAGGTCTAGAATAGATAGGTTTTATTTAAAGGAGGAAGCCGTCTCTTCAGCAGTGTCTGTTGTTGAGGTGGAGTTCTCCGATCACTGTATGATTTTGTTTTCCCTGAATGTTACAGAGACCCCCCGGATGGGTAGAGGCTACTGGAAGCTCAATTCGTCTCTCTTGGAAGAAGCGGAGATACGACAATCCTTTGAGGATTTTCTTCAGAGCCAGGTACCGCTGCTGGGCCTTTGTAGCAGTAAGTCTGAGTGGTGGGAGATGTTCAAGAAAAGGGTGGCGAGATTCTTCCGCCAGCTCTCGAGCCTCAGGAGTCTGGACAGGTACCGCCTGTATCAAGGCCTGAGGAGGAAACTCGAGCATCTTGTCTCGACTGGAGGTAGCCATGAGGATATTTCCAGAGTGAAATCTTTGCTTAAGAGGTGTCAGTATGATAGGCACGCATCTTTGGTTTTTGAGAGGGATTACGGGAAGTACCGCTCGCCCGACCCTTATAGAAACTGTAAGATGTCAGTGAGTAGTAAGGTTATCACAGGGCTGATTGATAGTACAGGATCCCTGAAAAGGTCCAGATCAGGGATCCTGGAGGTCGTCAGATCCTTCTACTTTTCTACTTGGGAAAGAGGGATCTAGATCGAGATGTGGTGTCGGCTTTCCTGGCTGAAACTGTCCCTGAACCAGGGGATAACCCCTCTCTTGACGTTTTGACAGAGATGATTAGGGAAGAGGAAGTCAGACTGGCCATTGATGGGCTTCGGCTCCAAAAATCGCCAGGTCCGAATGGCCTAACATCCGAGTTCTATAAGACCTTTAAGGACATCTTGGTTCCCCTCTTGACTGAGTTATTCAATGAGTGTCTTTCCTCGGGCACTCTGCAGAGGTCAATGAGGAGGTCTGCTCTGATCATCCTATCAAAGGGTAAGGACCGATCTTGTATTGAGAATTGGCGTCCCATAGCGCTACTCAATGCAGACAGAAAGATTCTGGCAAAGGTGCTGTTCAATCGTCTGGTGAAGTTTGCACCCCAGCTCCTTTCAGTGGCTCAGCACTGCTCTGTTCCAGGCCGCAGTACAACTAGTGCTGTGCTTGGTGTCCGGGAGGCAGAGGAGCAGGGTAGGGCAGGTCACTGGAAGGGGTACTTGCTGTCCTTGGATCAGGCTAAAGCATTTGATCGAGTTAACCACGAGTATCTTTGGTCTGTCCTTCTGAGATATGGCCTGCCGGGGGGGTTTGTTGATTGGCTTAAGACCTTGCATGCAGGGGCAGAGAGTTTCCCACTTGTTAATGGTTGGGTTGGCCGCCCTTTTGAGGTTGGGTCTGGCGTTCGCCAGGGCTGTCCTTTGAGCCCACTGTTATATGTGTTTGCAATTGACCCTTTCCTTAGGAGGGTTGATTGTGGACCATTGACGGGGGTCAGGATGGACCGGGTGATGCCGGGGTCGACCCTGAGAGTGGTGGCGTATGCTGACAATGTCACTACCTTTGTGTCCTCACAGAGGGAGGCAGAGTGGGTGATGTCTGAGGTTGATCGCTACTCAGAAGCATCTGGGTCCAAGATCAACCTGGATAATTGTGAGAGTCTCTGGCTGGGAGGGGGAGAACCTGGTTTTGATCTCCCGGACACCCTTCCAGGGCCCCAACAATCTGCAAAAGTCCTCGGCATCGAATTTGGTCAAGGGGATTACCCCATGCAAAATTGGGACAGCAGGCTTAAGATCGCCGCTCAGAAGGTGGACCAATGGAAGGGTTGGTCTTTGACCCTAAGAGAAAGGGTAAACCTGATCAAAACTTACCTGCTCCCTTTGCTGATATATCTGGGCAGTGTGTGCATCTTGCCAGAGCCTTTCTGGACTCGGGTCTACAGTGTGTTCTTCCAGCTATTATGGGGGAATAGACTGAACCTAGTCAAGAGGGAGGTTACTTACCGTACGAGGAGACAAGGGGGGTTGTGTATGGTCAACCCTGTGGTGTTCTTAGTGAACACCTTTCTTAAGATCAACATTGCAAGCCTCTGGCAAGAGAGGGCTCCTCCGTGGGTTTTCTCCTGTAGGGGATGGTTTCAGCCTTTCTTCCAGGAATGGGAGACAGGAGGGCAAGATGCCACACGGGCATCTTCCGGCTTACGTTGCCCCGGTTCTGAAAGTAGTTCGCAGGTGGGATCTGGGAGTGTGGGAGATCAGGACTTTGCCAAGGAAATTCCTTGACAAGAGGGTCCTGTCGACTCATTTTCAGAGCCCACTGGTGCTCAAAGATTGCCCAAGCCGGGATCTGGGGGTAGGTTTGAGACTTTTAAATTCCATCAGGATCCCCTTGAAGTTTTGGGACTTGGCTTGGCGCTGCTTCCATGTGAAACTGTATGTGAGGGATAACCTGAAGTGTAGAAGCTCTGAGGAAAGGGGTTGTCCCCGGGAGGAGTGTGACAACGTGCTGGAAAGCATGGAGCACTTCTTGCTTCATTGTCCCTTTAATACAGAGGTGTACAACAGGGTGGGCGCTTCCATCAGTTGGCCCAGGTTGCCTGGTCTCTCTTATGCGGAGTGGGCCTATGGAGCATTCAGAGTCCTTGGTGGTCGGGACCGGTGCACTTTATTCTTAGTTAGCCTAGTGGTTAGGTACCACACGTGGAACGCACGATGTCTAGTATCGACGCAACGGAAAATCCTCCCGGTGGCTGAGGCGGTTAGGGGCATTCTTGGTGACCTGGTGAAGGTGCGCTCTCTGGAGTATGAGAGGCTGGGGACGGGGAAGGCCTCTCTACTTTGGAGGGGGTTCTCCTTTCCTGTACCTTAGCCTGTCATCTCCATTCCTGGTGTTGGGCTGGTGTTAGCACTGTAGATTTTTCTTTTGTTTTGCTCAGTAATAGTAGGATGTAGGGCTTGCAGGTGTCGAACTTGGGCTTTGTGTTTGCTGTGTTGGTGTGATATGGGTACACTAGTTAGGTTGGGAGGTGGGTCAGCGGGGGAGGGGGAATTTGGATTTCTTGGACTGGGTTGTGTGTGGGCTTGGGTGTTTAGCTTAGAAGAGGGGGGGGGAAATTTGTTTTACATTCTGTGTATTTTTTTAATAGGTTGTATATAGTGTATATATGGGGATAGCAGTTAGGTGGGGAGGGGGATTTTGGGTTTTCTTGGCCTGGTCTGGACTTATATGCAGACTTTGGACGTTGGACCAGTGCCAGGATTGTGAGTGGGGCTGGGGACTGGTTGTGGATTTTAGGTTTATGGGGGGGGGGGGGAGAAAAAATAAATAAATAAATTTTGGTTTATTGGTGTTTGTATGTATATATGTTACATACAAACACCAATAAACCAAAATTTTTTGAGTTTATGTTTATTATATTATTTTTGTCATTAATGTGGTTTTTCTTGGTGTCGTGGGCAGCTGGATCAGCCGGTGAGATTGTGTATTACTGGGATTAGTGCGGTTGAAGGGTATTTGGTGTGAATGAGGCTGGACCAGTCAATATACTAACCTGTATATAGTGTATATATTGTATTATAGAATCGTCACTTGTTGTGTTATTTTGTTGTGTTTGTCCTTTGATTATTCTTGTTATGTTTAATGTTTATGAAGATTGTTATGTTTTATAATTTTATTAATAAAAGAACTACAGGATGTAACTCAGGATCAGTACAGGATAAGTAATGTAATGTATGTACACAGTGACTGTACCAGCAGAATAGTGAGCGCAGCTCTGGAGTATAATACAGGATGTAACTCAGGATCAGTACAGGAGAAGTAATGTAATGTATGTACACAGCGACCGCACCAGCAGAATAGTGAGCGCAGCTCTGGAGTATAATACAGGATAAGTAATGTAATGTATGTACACAGTGACTGCACCAGCAGAATAGTGAGTGCAGCTCTGGAGTATAATACAGGATAAGTAATGTAATGTATGTACACAGTGATTGTCCCAGCAGAATAGTGAGCACAGCTCTGGAGTATAATACAGGATAAGTAATGTAATGTATGTACACAGTGACTGTACCAGCAGAATAGTGAGCGCAGCTCTGGAGTATAATACAGGATGTAACTCAGGATCAGTACAGGATAAGTAATGTAATGTATGTACACAGTGATTGTCCCAGCAGAATAGTGAGCACAGCTCTGGAGTATAATACAGGATAAGTAATGTAATGTATGTACACAGTGACTGTACCAGCAGAATAGTGAGTGCAGCTCTGGAGTATAATACAGGATAAGTAATGTAATGTATGTACACAGTGACTGTACCAGCAGAATAGTGAGTGCAGCTCTAGAGTATAATACAGGATGTAACTCAGGATCAGTACAGGATAAGTAATGTAATGTATGTACACAGTGACTGCACCAGCAGAATAGTGAGTGCAGCTCTGGAGTATAATACAGGATGTAACTCAGGATCAGTACAGGATAAGTAATGTAATGTATGTACACAGTGACTGCACCAGCAGAATAGTGAGCGCAGCTCTGGAGTATAATACAGGATAAGTAATGTAATGTATGTACACAGTGACTGTACCAGCAGAATAGTGAGCGCAGCTCTGGAGTATAATACAGGATGTAACTCAGGATCAGTACAGGATAAGTAATGTAATGTATGTACACAGTGACTGTACCAGCAGAATAGTGAGCGCAGCTCTGGAGTATAATACAGGATATAACTCAGGATCAGTACAGGATAAGTAATGTAATGTATGTACACAGTGACTGCTCCAGCAGAATAGTGAGCGCAGCTCTGGAGTATAATACAGGATGTAACTCAGGATCAGTACAGGATAAGTAATGTAATGTATGTACACAGTGACTGCTCCAGCAGAATAGTGAGCGCAGCTCTGGAGTATAATACAGGATGTAACTCAGGATCAGTACAGGATAAGTAATGTAATGTATGTACACAGTGACTGTACCAGCAGAATAGTGAGCGCAGCTCTGGAGTATAATACAGGATATAACTCAGGAACAGGAGAAGTAATGTAATGTATGTACACAGTGACTGTACCAGCAGAATAGTGAGTGCAGCTCTGGAGTATAATACAGGATAAGTAATGTAATGTATGTACACAGTGACTGCTCCAGCAGAATAGTGAGCGCAGCTCTGGAGTATAATACAGGATGTAACTCAGGATCAGTACAGGATAAGTAATGTAATGTATGTACACAGTGACTGCACCAGCAGAATAGTGAGTGCAGCTCTGGAGTATAATACAGGATAAGTAATGTAATGTATGTACACAGTGACTGCTCCAGCAGAATAGTGAGCGCAGCTCTGGAGTATAATACAGGATATAACTCAGGAACAGGAGAAGTAATGTAATGTATGTACACAGTGACTGTACCAGCAGAATAGTGAGTGCAGCTCTGGAGTATAATACAGGATAAGTAATGTAATGTATGTACACAGTGACTGCTCCAGCAGAATAGTGAGCGCAGCTCTGGAGTATAATACAGGATGTAACTCAGGATCAGTACAGGATAAGTAATGTAATGTATGTACACAGTGACTGCACCAGCAGAATAGTGAGTGCAGCTCTGGAGTATAATACAGGATAAGTAATGTAATGTATGTACACAGTGACTGCTCCAGCAGAATAGTGAGCGCAGCTCTGGAGTATAATACAGGATAAGTAATGTAATGTATGTACACAGTGACTGCACCAGCAGAATAGTGAGTGCAGCTCTGGAGTATAATACAGGATAAGTAATGTAATGTATGTACACAGTGACTGTACCAGCAGAATAGTGAGCGCAGCTCTGGAGTATAATACAGGATAAGTAATGTAATGTATGTACACAGTGACTGCACCAGCAGAATAGTGAGCGCAGCTCTGGAGTATAATACAGGATGTAACTCAGGATCAGTACAGGATAAGTAATGTAATGTATGTACACAGCGACCGCACCAGCAGAATAGTGAGTGCAGCTCTGGAGTATAATACAGGATATAACTCAGGATCAGTACAGGATAAGTAATGTAATGTATGTACACAGTGACTGTACCAGCAGAATAGTGAGCACAGCTCTGGAGTATAATACAGGATGTAACTTAGGATCAGTACAGGATAAGTAATGTAATGTATGTACACAGTGACTGCACCAGCAGAATAGTGAGCGCAGCTCTGGAGTATAATACAGGATATAACTCAGGATCAGTACAGGATAAGTAATGTAATGTATGTACACAGCGACCGCACCAGCAGAATAGTGAGTGCAGCTCTGGAGTATAATACAGGATGTAACTCAGGATCAGTACAGGATAAGTAATGTAATGTATGTACACAGTGACTGCACCAGCAGAATAGTGAGCGCAGCTCTGGAGTATAATACAGGATAAGTAATGTAATGTATGTACACAGTGACTGCACCAGCAGAATAGTGAGTGCAGCTCTGGAGTATAATACAGGATAAGTAATGTAATGTATGTACACAGTGACTGTACCAGCAGAATAGTGAGTGCAGCTCTGGAGTATAATACAGGATAAGTAATGTAATGTATGTACACAGTGACTGTACCAGCAGAATAGTGAGTGCAGCTCTAGAGTATAATACAGGATGTAACTCAGGATCAGTACAGGATAAGTAATGTAATGTATGTACACAGTGACTGCACCAGCAGAATAGTGAGTGCAGCTCTGGAGTATAATACAGGATGTAACTCAGGATCAGTACAGGATAAGTAATGTAATGTATGTACACAGTGACTGCACCAGCAGAATAGTGAGCGCAGCTCTGGAGTATAATACAGGATAAGTAATGTAATGTATGTACACAGTGACTGTACCAGCAGAATAGTGAGCGCAGCTCTGGAGTATAATACAGGATGTAACTCAGGATCAGTACAGGATAAGTAATGTAATGTATGTACACAGTGACTGTACCAGCAGAATAGTGAGCGCAGCTCTGGAGTATAATACAGGATATAACTCAGGATCAGTACAGGATAAGTAATGTAATGTATGTACACAGTGACTGCTCCAGCAGAATAGTGAGCGCAGCTCTGGAGTATAATACAGGATGTAACTCAGGATCAGTACAGGATAAGTAATGTAATGTATGTACACAGTGACTGCTCCAGCAGAATAGTGAGCGCAGCTCTGGAGTATAATACAGGATGTAACTCAGGATCAGTACAGGATAAGTAATGTAATGTATGTACACAGTGACTGTACCAGCAGAATAGTGAGCGCAGCTCTGGAGTATAATACAGGATATAACTCAGGAACAGGAGAAGTAATGTAATGTATGTACACAGTGACTGTACCAGCAGAATAGTGAGTGCAGCTCTGGAGTATAATACAGGATAAGTAATGTAATGTATGTACACAGTGACTGCTCCAGCAGAATAGTGAGCGCAGCTCTGGAGTATAATACAGGATGTAACTCAGGATCAGTACAGGATAAGTAATGTAATGTATGTACACAGTGACTGCACCAGCAGAATAGTGAGTGCAGCTCTGGAGTATAATACAGGATAAGTAATGTAATGTATGTACACAGTGACTGCTCCAGCAGAATAGTGAGCGCAGCTCTGGAGTATAATACAGGATATAACTCAGGAACAGGAGAAGTAATGTAATGTATGTACACAGTGACTGTACCAGCAGAATAGTGAGTGCAGCTCTGGAGTATAATACAGGATAAGTAATGTAATGTATGTACACAGTGACTGCTCCAGCAGAATAGTGAGCGCAGCTCTGGAGTATAATACAGGATGTAACTCAGGATCAGTACAGGATAAGTAATGTAATGTATGTACACAGTGACTGCACCAGCAGAATAGTGAGTGCAGCTCTGGAGTATAATACAGGATAAGTAATGTAATGTATGTACACAGTGACTGCTCCAGCAGAATAGTGAGCGCAGCTCTGGAGTATAATACAGGATAAGTAATGTAATGTATGTACACAGTGACTGCACCAGCAGAATAGTGAGTGCAGCTCTGGAGTATAATACAGGATAAGTAATGTAATGTATGTACACAGTGACTGTACCAGCAGAATAGTGAGCGCAGCTCTGGAGTATAATACAGGATAAGTAATGTAATGTATGTACACAGTGACTGCACCAGCAGAATAGTGAGCGCAGCTCTGGAGTATAATACAGGATGTAACTCAGGATCAGTACAGGATAAGTAATGTAATGTATGTACACAGCGACCGCACCAGCAGAATAGTGAGTGCAGCTCTGGAGTATAATACAGGATATAACTCAGGATCAGTACAGGATAAGTAATGTAATGTATGTACACAGTGACTGTACCAGCAGAATAGTGAGCACAGCTCTGGAGTATAATACAGGATGTAACTTAGGATCAGTACAGGATAAGTAATGTAATGTATGTACACAGTGACTGCACCAGCAGAATAGTGAGCGCAGCTCTGGAGTATAATACAGGATATAACTCAGGATCAGTACAGGATAAGTAATGTAATGTATGTACACAGCGACCGCACCAGCAGAATAGTGAGTGCAGCTCTGGAGTATAATACAGGATGTAACTCAGGATCAGTACAGGATAAGTAATGTAATGTATGTACACAGTGACTGCACCAGCAGAATAGTGAGCGCAGCTCTGGAGTATAATACAGGATAAGTAATGTAATGTATGTACACAGTGACTGCACCAGCAGAATAGTGAGTGCAGCTCTGGAGTATAATACAGGATAAGTAATGTAATGTATGTACACAGTGACTGCACCAGCAGAATAGTGAGTGCAGCTCTGGAGTATAATACAGGATAAGTAATGTAATGTATGTATGCAGTGACCCAACATTATAGTGTATGTAGAGTAATCTATATGTATACTGTAATATGTCAGTCAGAGGTGGAGATATTCAATAACTGAACAATATCTATGAATTCAGACCCATTTTGCCCTTCCTGAGGTTTCTGAGGTCTGACCCTGGGATAAATATTGGGGTGACCTGGGGTATCGGTGGAGTCCAGGATCAGCATACATGAGCTGTGTCTTTATAGCATTGAGACCTTGATTAATATTTATGCACTGAAGAGGAGAGGGTTAAACTTTGTAAACATGGCAGAATACAATCGTTACCATGGCAGCCGCGGAGCAGGAACCTGGCGAGATCTTAAAAGCTTCCCGACTTTTCTAGAGTTAGTATTGTGCGGGCAGATGCCGAGGCTGCTGTGCTCACTACAGGCACTTCACTAATTATAGGACCGAGCGGCCACAGCAGAGCGCCCCCCACCAACCTCCACCCGCTATACATCCAGCAGACCTTGCAGCGCTGGACCACAATGCCCCACTGCTACCCTCTATATGTACAGCCAGCAGGACTCTACAGCTTCGCACCACAATGCCCCACTACTACACCCTCCCTGTATACGACCAGCAGGACCCTTCAGTGCAGGACCCTAATACCACACTACTACCCTCCTCCCTGTATACAGCCTTGCACTACAACACCCTTCCACTAACCCACCCCTGTATACAGCCAGCAGGACCCTTCAGTTCAGGACCAACATTACCCCTCTCCCTGTATAGGGCCAGCAGGTCCCTGCAGCTCTGATTCACCATACATACACCATATTGGCTATATGACCCTGTGTGACTTACGACCTCTTAGCCACCTCAGTATATGAACTCTTAACTTCTGTATACACAGAGCAGTGACCTATATACACGGACTGTGGGTCCCTTGTCACCACTATATCATGTCCGTGGTCCTCACGTGTCCGATGTCGGATTATGTGCATTGAGAAGTTCCAGGTTGTGTGCGTCAGCCGGTCTGAGACGCCTTAAACCCACCACTTCCTCTTATATAAGATTACAGCCTTCCATTAAACTGTGTGGAATATATTGATCCTTATGTACGGTGGTGTCTATGGGGCCGGATGAATGGATGACGCACCGCCGCCTTTAAGACCCTCGAGCCGTTGCCGCCTGATTTTCCATAGTGTTCATTACGGAGACTTACAGGACTGATGTGAATCACTGCGCTCCTATTTGTAGATAATGTGAGCGCCACTTATCTCATCTACTGAGGAGTTAATAATCACTCCTGGTCGCCGCTGCTCCTGGTAGGAGCTGGTTCAGGTGACGGCGGCGTTCCTGCGCATGTAATCCGGTTAATATGATGAAGAGTTTGATTCATTTTTACATAACAAGACTCTTGAAAGTTTCGGAAACACCAGCAGATTAAGTAGACGGGAACGGCATAATCCACTTAATGGAAATGACTACCTGCAGATCCCACACAGTCCGCAGCCATATAAGACTCTGCGTGTACCGCCATATGGTGTCTGTGTACCGCACAGTAGTATGCTCCCCTACAAGAGTCCTCATGTTTCCATAATTAGGCTTCTGAGGAACGTTTGCCTGTGTATGACATCACAGGTACAGCACGGTTCGTAGATTTTGGTCGGAGTCATATTATGACTGTGTACGACGATGGAGTCCTATCGTCGTACAACAATTTGCACGAGATCTAAGGCACCTAATATAGCCAAGGTGGCCACATCTTACTTTTTGTCATCTAGCTCTCCAATCCTGAAGAAGTGTCAAGGATTTACTAAGAGAGTCCCCAAAACCTGGCACTGTCCTTGGGCTCGAGGAGATCTGATAGAAGAGATCCACCATAGATCCCTTCTGTGCAATGGGATTCCCTCAGTGCGGTGTATTTCTATGGACAACAGTAAGGAATATGCAAATAAGGCCTCATTGGCTCCTAGCGCCACCTTTTGGAAGGAGCTCACTATAGATTAAGGGCGGCAGTGACTGCTTGGTGGATACCTCTATGTGGTGTACTGCGGTGGGCAGTATTTTATGGGTGTTAGTACTGGTTGGCACTAGACTTCTGTATGGTTTCTGCTTGTTGAATATATGATGTGTTTTTAGATCGCACCCTGGTATCTAGTGGTTAGTAGGTCACTTCTTGGGTTTTTAGAAGTTTGTAAATCACAATCCTGATGTCTAGTGGTTAGCAGATGATATTCCTGGTGTCTAGTAGTTAGTAGATCACATTACTGCTTTCTAATGGTTAGTTGATCACATATCTGATTTTTAGTGGTTAGTAAATCACTGGGTCCTGTGGTTACTAGATCACATCCCTAGTGGTTATTATATCATAATTACTGGTGTGTAGTGATTATTAGATAAGATGTCTGGTGGTTAGCAGATCACATTCATGGTGCTTAGTAGATCACACCACTGTTGTCTAGGGATTATTAGATCACTTCCTTAGTATCAAGTGGTTTGTACATTACATCCCTGGTATCTAGTGGGTTACTGCATGTACCTCTGGTTAGTAGATCACATCCCCGGTATCTAGTGGGTTACTGCATGTACCTCTGGTTTTTAGTAGATCACATCCCTGGTATCTAGTGGGTTACTACATGTACCTCTGGTTAGTAGATCACATCCCTGATATCTAGTGGGTTACTACATGTACCTCTGGTTAGTAGATCACATCCCTGGTATCTAGTGGGTTACCGCATGTATCTCTGGTTAGTAGATCACATCCCCGGTATCTAGTGGGTTACTGCATGTACCTCTGGTTTTTAGTAGATCACATCCCTGGTATCTAGTGGGTTACTACATGTACCTCTGGTTAGTAGATCACATCCCTGATATCTAGTGGGTTACTACATGTACCTCTGGTTAGTAGATCACATCCCTGGTATCTAGTGGGTTACCGCATGTACCTCTGGTTAGTAGATCACATCCCTGGTATCTAGTGGGTTACCGCATGTACCTCTGGTTAGTAGATCACATCCCTGGTATCTAGTGGGTTACCGCATGTACCTCTGGTTAGTAGATCACATCCCTGGTATCTAGTGGGTTACTGCATGTATCTCTGGTTAGTAGATCACATCCCCGGTATCTAGTGGGTTACTGCATGTATCTCTGGTTAGTAGATCACATCCCCGGTATCTAGTGGGTTACCGCATGTATCTCTGGTTAGTAGATCACATCCCCGGTATCTAGTGGGTTACTGCATGTACCTCTGGTTTTTAGTAGATCACATCCCTGGTATCTAGTGGGTTACTACATGTACCTCTGGTTAGTAGATCACATCCCTGATATCTAGTGGGTTACTACATGTACCTCTGGTTAGTAGATCACATCCCTGGTATCTAGTGGGTTACCGCATGTACCTCTGGTTAGTAGATCACATCCCTGGTATCTAGTGGGTTACCGCATGTACCTCTGGTTAGTAGATCACATCCCTGGTATCTAGTGGGTTACCGCATGTACCTCTGGTTAGTAGATCACATCCCTGGTATCTAGTGGGTTACTGCATGTATCTCTGGTTAGTAGATCACATCCCCGGTATCTAGTGGGTTACTGCATGTATCTCTGGTTAGTAGATCACATCCCCGGTATCTAGTGGGTTACCGCATGTATCTCTGGTTAGTAGATCACATCCCCGGTATCTAGTGGGTTACTGCATGTACCGCTGGTTTTTAGTAGATCACATCCCTGGTATCTAGTGGGTTACCGCATGTACCTCTGGTTAGTAGATCACATCCCTGGTATCTAGTGGGTTACCACATGTACCTCTGGTTAGTAGATCACATCCCCGGTATCTAGTGGGTTACTGCATGTATCTCTGGTTAGTAGATCACATCCCCGGTATCTAGTGGGTTACTGCATGTACCTCTGGTTAGTAGATCACATCCCTGGTATCTAGTGGGTTACTGCATGTACCTCTGGTTAGTAGATCACATCCCTGGTATCTAGTGGGTTACTGCATGTACCTCTGGTTAGTAGATCACATCCCTGGTATCTAGTGGGTTACTGCATGTACCTCTGGTTAGTAGATCACATCCCTGGTATCTAGTGGGTTACCGCATGTACCTCTGTAGTAGATCACATCCCCGGTATCTAGTGGGTTACTGAATTTACCTCTGGTTAGTAGATCACATCCCCGGTATCTAGTGGGTTACTGCATGTACCTCTGGTTAGTAGATCGCATCCCCGGTATCTAGTGGGTTACTGCATGTACCTCTGGTTAGTAGATCGCATCCCCGGTATCTAGTGGGTTACTGCATGTACCTCTGGTTAGTAGATCACATCCCCGGTATCTAGTGGGTTACTGCATGTACCTCTGGTTAGTAGATCACATCCCCGGTATCTAGTGGGTTACTGCATGTACCTCTGGTTAGTAGATCACATCCCTGGTATTTAGTGGGTTACTGCATGTACCTCTGGTTAGTAGATCACATCCCTGGTATCTAGTGGGTTACTGCATGTACCTCTGGTTAGTAGATCACATCCCTGGTATCTAGTGGGTTACTGCATGTACCTCTGGTTAGTAGATCACATCCCTGGTATCTAGTGGGTTACTGCATGTACCTCTGGTTAGTAGATCACATCCCCGGTATCTAGTGGGTTACTACATGTACCTCTGGTTAGTAGATCACATCCCTGGTATCTAGTGGGTTACTACATGTACCTCTGGTTAGTAGATCACATCCCTGGTATTTAGTGGGTTACTACATGTGTCTCTGGTTAGTAAATCACATCCCTGGTATCTAGTGGGTTACTTGTTAGTAGATCACATCCCTGGTATCTAGTGGGTTACTTGTTAGTAGATCACATCCCTGGTGTCTAGTGGGTTACTTGTTAGTAGATCACATCCCTGGTATCTAGTGGGTTACTGCATGTACCTCTGGTTAGTAGATCACATCCCCGGTATCTAGTGGGTTACTGCATGTACCTCTGGTTAGTAGATCACATCCCCGGTATCTAGTGGGTTACTGCATGTACCTCTGGTTAGTAGATCACATCCCCGGTATCTAGTGGGTTACTGCATGTACCTCTGGTTAGTAGATCACATCCCTGGTATTTAGTGGGTTACTGCATGTACCTCTGGTTAGTAGATCACATCCCTGGTATCTAGTGGGTTACTGCATGTACCTCTGGTTAGTAGATCACATCCCTGGTATCTAGTGGGTTACTGCATGTACCTCTGGTTAGTAGATCACATCCCTGGTATCTAGTGGGTTACTGCATGTACCTCTGGTTAGTAGATCACATCCCCGGTATCTAGTGGGTTACTACATGTACCTCTGGTTAGTAGATCACATCCCTGGTATCTAGTGGGTTACTACATGTACCTCTGGTTAGTAGATCACATCCCTGGTATTTAGTGGGTTACTACATGTGTCTCTGGTTAGTAAATCACATCCCTGGTATCTAGTGGGTTACTTGTTAGTAGATCACATCCCTGGTATCTAGTGGGTTACTTGTTAGTAGATCACATCCCTGGTGTCTAGTGGGTTACTTGTTAGTAGATCACATCCCTGGTATCTAGTGGGTTACTTGTTAGTAGATCACATCTCTGGTATCTAGTGGGTTACTTGTTAGTAGATCACATCCCTGGTGTCTAGTGGGTTACTACATGTACCTCTGGTTAGTAGATCACATCCCTGGTATCTAGTGGGTTACCACATGTACCTCTGGTTAGTAGATCACATCCCTGGTATCTAGTGGGTTACCACATGTACCTCTGGTTAGTAGATCGCATCCCCGGTATCTAGTGGGTTACTGCATGTACCTCTGGTTAGTAGATCACATCCCCGGTATCTAGTGGGTTACTGCATGTACCTCTGGTTAGTAGATCACATCCCCGGTATCTAGTGGGTTACTGCATGTACCTCTGGTTAGTAGATCACATCCCCGGTATCTAGTGGGTTACTGCATGTACCTCTGGTTAGTAGATCACATCCCTGGTATTTAGTGGGTTACTGCATGTACCTCTGGTTAGTAGATCACATCCCTGGTATCTAGTGGGTTACTGCATGTACCTCTGGTTAGTAGATCACATCCCTGGTATCTAGTGGGTTACTGCATGTACCTCTGGTTAGTAGATCACATCCCTGGTATCTAGTGGGTTACTGCATGTACCTCTGGTTAGTAGATCACATCCCTGGTATCTAGTGGGTTACTGCATGTACCTCTGGTTAGTAGATCACATCCCCGGTATCTAGTGGGTTACTACATGTACCTCTGGTTAGTAGATCACATCCCTGGTGTCTAGTGGGTTACTACATGTACCTCTGGTTAGTAGATCACATCCCTGGTATCTAGTGGGTTACTACATGTACCTCTGGTTAGTAGATCACATCCCTGGTATTTAGTGGGTTACTACATGTGTCTCTGGTTAGTAAATCACATCCCTGGTATCTAGTGGGTTACTTGTTAGTAGATCACATCCCTGGTATCTAGTGGGTTACTTGTTAGTAGATCACATCCCTGGTGTCTAGTGGGTTACTTGTTAGTAGATCACATCCCTGGTATCTAGTGGGTTACTGCATGTACCTCTGGTTAGTAGATCACATCCCCGGTATCTAGTGGGTTACTGAATGTACCTCTGGTTAGTAGATCACATCCCTGGTATCCAGTGGGTTACTGCATGTATCTCTGGTTAGTAGATCACATCCCTGGTATTTAGTGGGTTACTACATGTGTCTCTGGTTAGTAAATCACATCCCTGGTATCTAGTGGGTTACTGCATGTACCTCTGGTTAGTAGATCACATCCCCGGTATCTAGTGGGTTACTGAATGTACCTCTGGTTAGTAGATCACATCCCTGGTATCTAGTGGGTTACTGCATGTACCTCTGGTTAGTAGATCACATCCCTGGTATCTAGTGGGTTACTACATGTATCTCTAGTTAGTAGATCACATCCCTGGTATCTAGTGGGTTACTTGTTAGTAGATCACATCTCTGGTATCTAGTGGGTTACTTGTTAGTAGATCACATCTCTGGTATCTAGTGGGTTACTTGTTAGTAGATCACATCCCCGGTATCTAGTGGGTTACTACATGTGCCTCTGGTTAGTGGATCACATCCCTGGTATCTTGTGGGTTACTACATGTACCTCTGGTTAGTAGATCACATCCCTGGTATTTAGTAGGTTACTACATGTATCTCTGGTTAGTAGATCACATCCCCGGTATCTAGTGGGTTACTTGTTAGTAGATCACATCCCCGGTATCTAGTGGGTTACTACATGTGCCTCTGGTTAGTAGATCACATCCCTGGTGTCTAGTGGGTTACTTGTTAGTAGATCACATCTCTGGTATCTAGTGGGTTACTTGTTAGTAGATCACATCTCTGGTAACTAGTGGGTTACTTGTTAGTAGATCACATCTCTGGTATCTAGTGGGTTACTTGTAAGTAGATCACATCTCTGGTATCTAGTGGGTTACTTGTTAGTAGATCACATCTCTGGTGTCTAGTGGGTTACTACATGTGCCTCTGGTTAGTAGATCACATCCCTGGTGTCTAGTGGGTTACTTGTTAGTAGATCACATCTCTGGTATCTAGTGGGTTACTTGTTAGTAGATCACATCTCTGGTATCTAGTGGGTTACTTGTAAGTAGATCACATCTCTGGTATCTAGTGGGTTACTTGTTAGTAGATCACATCCCTGGTGTCTAGTGGGTTACTACATGTACCTCTGGTTAGTAGATCACATCCCTGGTGTCTAGTGGGTTACTTGTTAGTAGATCACATCTCTGGTATCTAGTGGGTTACTTGTTAGTAGATCACATCTCTGGTATCTAGTGGGTTACTTGTTAGTAGATCACATCTCTGGTATCTAGTGGGTTACTTGTAAGTAGATCACATCTCTGGTATCTAGTGGGTTACTTGTTAGTAGATCACATCTCTGGTGTCTAGTGGGTTACTACATGTGCCTCTGGTTAGTAGATCACATCCCTGGTGTCTAGTGGGTTACTTGTTAGTAGATCACATCTCTGGTATCTAGTGGGTTACTTGTAAGTAGATCACATCTCTGGTATCTAGTGGGTTACTTGTTAGTAGATCACATCCCTGGTGTCTAGTGGGTTACTACATGTACCTCTGGTTAGTAGATCACATCCCTGGTATTTAGTGGGTTACTACATGTGTCTCTGGTTAGTAGATCACATCCCCGGTATCTAGTGGGTTACTACATGTGCCTCTGGTTAGTAGATCACATCCCTGGTGTCTAGTGGGTTACTTGTTAGTAGATCACATCTCTGGTATCTAGTGGGTTACTTGTTAGTAGATCACATCTCTGGTGTCTAGTGGGTTACTACATGTGCCTCTGGTTAGTAGATCACATCCCTGGTGTCTAGTGGGTTACTTGTTAGTAGATCACATCTCTGGTATCTAGTGGGTTACTTGTTAGTAGATCACATCTCTGGTGTCTAGTGGGTTACTACATGTGCCTCTGGTTAGTAGATCACATCCCTGGTGTCTAGTGGGTTACTTGTTAGTAGATCACATCTCTGGTATCTAGTGGGTTACTTGTTAGTAGATCACATCTCTGGTATCTAGTGGGTTACTACATGTGCCTCTGGTTAGTAGATCAGATCCCTGGTGTCTAGTGGGTTACTTGTTAGTAGATCACATCCCTGGTGTCTAGTGGGTTACTTGTTAGTAGATCACATCCCTGGTATCTAATGGGTTACTACCTCTGCTCAGTAGTCACCTTAGTTGTGAGGTTAGGGTCTTATACATACAGATCCTCTCTTATGCTCTCCTGGTGTGTGTGTTGGGGGGTTCCCCATTCTAACAATCACATGCATCCCCTGCAGTCTAGTATTTAGGAGGGTCCCGTGGAGAAGTGGGACATGTTAGTATCTGTAATAATTCTTACATCCGTAGCTCAGCGATTAGCACTAAAGTGGTGATGACACGACTCCTGCATGTGTAGAGATGAGAGGAGATCACGGTGTCAGGCGTGAGTCATTATAGCACAGCTGACACAGTCGTCACAGTGTGGCGGTGGAGACAATATCTGTCCTGTGTGAGCAGAGAGCCACCTGTGACTGGAGGAAGTGCTGCCCGGCTCTGTGTGCCATAGAGGAGACTGGAGACGTCTCGTGGTATCACTGCATGTGCTACACAAGTATCTAAGCCCATATCTCACCCTTCTCCTGCATGTCTCGTATACCTCAGATCTATGGTGTTGTGTGTATATGGGGGGGGTGATACAAGTCTGTGCAGTATACAGAGGCAGCCTCCTGTGCAGCAGATATAAGCTCCTACGTCTGTGCATGGAGCCACCCAGATACCAAGCAGCTAGGTATCTGTGAGTACGGCTCTAGGGTAAAGCTCTGCAAAACCTTCAAAATAATGCAACTTTGTTAACTCTATTCTAGGAAAGATATGCAGATTTAGTTGGGCCTAGGGGAAGAGAACTCCTGGGGTCCTGGGGGATGGGCAACGCCCCTCACAGGAGGATCTGATGTGAAAATGTAATGGTTTCCAAAAAATTTCGATGGTTGGTTAGTTGTCAGATTGGTTAACAGGCCGGTTGTTTGTTTCATTGGCTGGTTGGTTGTGTGTTCAAGTGGGTTGGTTGATTGGTCGGTGAACAGATTGGTTTGTAGTCTGGTTGATTGAGTGGTCAGTTGGTTGACTGGTAGTTTGGTTGGTTGGTTGTCTGATTGGTTCTCTAGTTGGTTGGCAGTTTGATAGCTTGTCTGGTTGGTTGTTTGGTTTGCTTGTCACTTGCCTGTGTGGTTTGTTGGTTGTTTAGCTTGTTGGTTGATTGGTTGTCCCGTTGATTTGGTTGCAGGTGCCCAACTCATTGAGATAAATGAGCTTTACCATTTCTATGGAGCAGATATCTACCACCGGTCCCGGCATGTCAGCATGACAAGTAAGAAGTACCGCCTTCTCTGAGTAATGTCTGTGAAGGTTTTATGTCTTTTGGGCTGTAGTTCTACTTGTCGTAGTCAGACATTCGTACTCTGAAGATGTTTCATAAGTCACTCCTGTTCACTTGGCTTGTGGAAGCCGGCGGCATGGGCACTGGTGGTGAACAAGTCTAGGTATTTTTGCGTTACCGCTCTGAGATATAGATATGCTACATGGAGATAGTAACCTGCTGACGGGGATGGTATATCCACTATGTATATACTGCATAGTAATAATGACCTGCTGACAGGGGATGGTGTATCTACTAGATATATACCGTACAGTGATGGTAACCTGCTGATGGGTGACAGTGTATCTACTAGATATATACTGTACAGTGATGGTAACCTGATAGGTGACGATGTAGCTACTGGATATATACTGTACAGTGATGGTAACCTGCTGATGGGTGACGGTGTATCTACTAGATATGTGACGGTGTATCTACTAGATATGTGACGGTGTATCTACTAGATATCTAGTGTACAGTGATGGTAACCTGATAGGTGACGATGTATTTACTGGATATATACTGTACAGTGATGGTAACCTGCTGATGGGTGACGGAGTATCTACTAGATATGTGACGGTGTATCTACTAGATATGTGACGGTGTATCTACTAGATATATACTGTACAGTGATGGTACCCTGCTGAAGGGTGACAGTGTATCTACTAGATATATACTATACAGTGATGGTAACCTGCTGATGGGTGACGGTGTATCTACTAGATATATACTGTACAGTGATGGTACCCTGCTGATGGGTGACTGTGTATCTACTAGATATATACTGTACAGTGATGGTAACCTGATAGGTGACGATGTAGCTACTGGATATATACTGTACAGTGATGGTAACCTGCTGATGGGTGACGGTGTATCTACTAGATATGTGACGGTGTATCTACTAGATATGTGACGGTGTATCTACTAGATATCTAGTGTACAGTGATGGTAACCTGATAGGTGACGATGTATTTACTGGATATATACTGTACAGTGATGGTAACCTGCTGATGGGTGACGGAGTATCTACTAGATATGTGACGGTGTATCTACTAGATATGTGACGGTGTATTTACTAGATATATACTGTACAGTGATGGTACCCTGCTGAAGGGTGACAGTGTATCTACTAGATATATACTATACAGTGATGGTAACCTGCTGATGGGTGACGGTGTATCTACTAGATATATACTGTACAGTGATGGTACCCTGCTGATGGGTGACTGTGTATCTACTAGATATATACTGTACAGTGATGGTAACCTGATCGGTGACGATGTATTTACTGGATATATACTGTACAGTGATGGTAACCTGCTGATGGGTGACGGAGTATCTACTAGATATGTGACGGTGTATCTACTAGATATGTGACGGTGTATCTACTAGATATATACTGTACAGTGATGGTACCCTGCTGAAGGGTGACTGTGTATCTACTAGATATATACCGTACAGTGATGGTAACCTGCTGATTTGTGACGGTGTATCTACTAGATATATACCATACAGTGATGGTAACCTGCTGACGGGTGACACTGTATCTACTAGATATATACTGTACAGTGATGGTAACCTGCTGATTTGTGACGGTTTATCTACTAGATATATACTATACAGTGATGGTAACCTGATGGGTGACTCTGTATCTACTAGATTTATACTGTACAGTGATGGTAATCTGCTGATGAGTGACGGTGTATCTACTAGATATGTGACGGTGTATCTACTAGATATATACTGTACAGTGATGGTAACCTGATAGGTGACGATGTATCTACTGGATATATACTGTACAGTGATGGTAACTTGATGGGTGACGATGTATCTACTAGATATATACCGTACAGTGATGGTAACCTGCTGATGGGTGACGGAGTATCTACTAGATATGTGACGGTGTATCTACTAGATATGTGACGGTGTATCTACTAGATATATACTGTACAGTGATGGTAACCTGCTGATGGGTGACAGTGTATCTACTAGATATCTAGTGTACAGTGAAGGTAACCTGATAGGTGACGATGTATTTACTGGATATATACTGTACAGTGATGGTAACCTGCTGATGGGTGACGGAGTATCTACTAGGTATATATTGTACAGTGATGGTAACCTGATAGGTGACGATGTATCTACTGGATATATACTGTACAGTGATGGTAACCTGCTGATGGTGTATCTACTAGATATATACTGTACAGTGATGGTAACCTGCTGATGGGTGACAGTGTATCTACTAGATATATACTGTACAGTGATGGTAACCTGATAGGTGACGATGTATCTACTGGATATATACTGTACAGTGATGGTAACTTGATGGGTGACGATGTATCTACTAGATATATACTGTACAGTGATGGTAACTTGATGGGTGACGATGTATCTACTAGATATATACTATACAGTGATGGTAACCTGCTGATGGGTGACAGTGTATCTACTAGATATATACTGTACAGTGATGGTAACCTGATAGGTGACGATGTAGCTACTGGATATATACTGTACAGTGATGGTAACCTGCTGATGGGTGACGGTGTATCTACTAGATATGTGACGGTGTATCTACTAGATATGTGACGGTGTATCTACTAGATATCTAGTGTACAGTGATGGTAACCTGATAGGTGACGATGTATTTACTGGATATATACTGTACAGTGATGGTAACCTGCTGATGGGTGACGGAGTATCTACTAGATATGTGACGGTGTATCTACTAGATATGTGACGGTGTATCTACTAGATATATACTGTACAGTGATGGTACCCTGCTGAAGGGTGACAGTGTATCTACTAGATATATACTGTACAGTGATGGTAACCTGCTGATGGGTGACGGTGTATCTACTAGATATATACTGTACAGTGATGGTACCCTGCTGATGGGTGACTGTGTATCTACTAGATATATACCGTACAGTGATGGTAACTGGGTGATGGGTGACGGTGTATCTACTAGGTATATACCGTACAGTGATGGTAACCTGCTGATGGGTGACGGTGTATCTACTAGGTATATATTGTACAGTGATGGTAACCTGATAGGTGACGATGTATCTACTGGATATATACTGTACAGTGATGGTAACCTACTGATGGGTGACGGTGTATCTACTAGATATATACCGTACAGTGATGGTAACCTGTTGATGGGTGATGGTGTATCTACTAGATATATACTGTACAGTGATGGTAACCGGGTGATGGGTGACGGTGTATCTACTAGATATATACCATACAGTGATGGTAACCTGCTGATGGGTGACGGTGTATCTACTAGATATATACTGTACAGTGATGGTACCCTGCTGATGGGTGACTGTGTATCTACTAGATATATACCGTACAGTGATGGTAACTGGGTGATGGGTGACGGTGTATCTACTAGGTATATACCGTACAGTGATGGTAACCTGCTGATGGGTGACGGTGTATCTACTAGGTATATATTGTACAGTGATGGTAACCTGATAGGTGACGATGTATCTACTGGATATATACTGTACAGTGATGGTAACCTACTGATGGGTGACGGTGTATCTACTAGATATATACCGTACAGTGATGGTAACCTGTTGATGGGTGATGGTGTATCTACTAGATATATACTGTACAGTGATGGTAACCGGGTGATGGGTGACGGTGTATCTACTAGATATATACCGTACAGTGATGGTAACCTGCTGATGGGTGACGCTGTATCTACTAGGTATATACCGTACAGTGATGGTAACCTGCTGACGGGTGATGGTGTATCTACTAGATATATACTGTACAGTGATGGTAACTGGGTGATGGGTGACGGTGTATCTACTAGGTATATACCGTACAGTGATGGTAACTGGGTGATGGGTGACGGTGTATCTACTAGATATATACTGTACAGTGATGGTACCCTGCTGATGGGTGATGGTGTATCTACTAGATATATACTGTACAGTGATGGTAACCTACTGATGGGTGATGGTGTATCTACTAGATATATACCGTACAGTGATGGTAACCTGTTGATGGGTGATGGTGTATCTACTAGATATATACTGTACAGTGATGGTAACTGGGTGATGGGTGACGGTGTATCTACTAGATATATACTGTACAGTGATGGTACCCTGCTGATGGGTGACAGTGTATCTACTAGATATATACCGTACAGTGATGGTAACCGGGTGATGGGTGACGGTGTATCTACTAGGTATATACCGTACAGTGATGGTAACCTGCTGATGGGTGACGGTGTGTCTACTAGGTATATATTGTACAGTGATGGTAACCTGATAGGTGACGATGTATCTACTGGATATATACTGTACAGTGATGGTAACCTACTGATGGGTGACGGTGTATCTACTAGATATATACCGTACAGTGATGGTAACCTGTTGATGGGTGATGGTGTATCTACTAGATATATACTGTACAGTGATGGTACCCTGTTGATGGGTGACGGTGTATCTACTAGATATATACTGTACAGTGATGGTAACCTGGTGACGGCTGACGGCGTATCTACTAGATATATACTGTACAGTGATGGTAACCTGCTGATGGGTGACAGTGTATCTACTAGATATATACTGTACAGTGATGGTAACCTGATAGGTGACGATGTATCTACTGGATATATACTGTACAGTGATGGTAACCTGCTGATGGGTGACGGTGTATCTACTAGATATGTGACGGTGTATCTACTAGATATATACTGTACAGTGATGGTAACCTGTTTATGGGTGATGGTGTATCTACTAGGTGTATACTGTACAGTGATGGGTGACGGTGTATCTACTAGGTGTATACTGTACAGTGATGGTAACCGGCTGATGTATAGTTGGTTGTCCGCTCTTGGCGGTGGCCGCTTGGTGACATTAGGTGACGTACATCTGTTGCTCCATCAGGTGTAGTAGTCTCCTCTCACGTACCATGGTGGCGGTTCCTGCGTCGTACGATCCGTCAACATCTTCTGTTTATTTTTATTTTGATCAAAGAGACATTAGACCTTTAATGAGGAAACTGCTTGAAAAATAGATATGAAGGAATCATCGAGGGCGTCACGACGTGTCCATCACCATGGGAACAGGTAATAATAAGTAGAAAGTGTGTCAGCCCCGAGACATCAGCAGCTCCGAGGAGAAGACTCCCTTATCAGCCCGCCACATGCCGCACGCGGTAACACGCTGACGTCCCAGAATCCACAGCACAAAGGGTAAAACTAAGTCCCACAGAGGATGGCGCCCATTATCTGTGTGTATGGCTGATCTGCTGTGTGTGAACATGGCTTAACCCACTAGATAGACATCAGGGCTGTAGTTATTAACCCACTAGACTCCGGGGATATTAATCCCTACCAGCACCATGCTATACAACATGAGGGGGTATATAGGCCATTCTATATCCCCTGCGGTCATATATACACCTGCTGTCCTGTAGGTAGGTGATAAATACTTCCATCTAATAGACACCAGGGATATCTACATTGTGTCTATCATCTATCTATGTCATATCTATCCATCCATCCATCTTTCTCATGTCCGTCTATCTGTTTCTCCATCGATCGTTCTGTGGATCTGTCCCTCTGTCTGTCGTGTTTCCTCTCTCCGCAGAATCTTCTAGAATAGATAAAGTAGTTTCAGGAGTTCGCAGTGTAATGTCTCTGGGTAGCGCACGCAGCTCTCCTGCCATGGTAACTGGGTATTTATATGGATAATACTTCACCTTGATGTCACTTGATAGTTCCTCCTGTAAATTGGGCATTTGCATGAACTATAAATAAGATGAAAGCCTCGTGCGCCCGGCGCTGAGAACATTCCGTAAATCCTCTGATTCCTTCATCATCGCAGCCTGGCGCTGTTCACACTTACATCTGTCAGGTGATTCGCTCCTTGTCTTACTTTGCATAGACTTGTTATTGTCTTTGGCTTGCGGCGGCTTCTTCTGGGGTCTCGGGCCGTCGTTGGAGGGTCCGGATCTGTCTGGGGTAGTCACATTCAGTGACACCTGATGATGTAAAGCAGAATTTATTGGTGACCATTAGATACCGTCCACGAGATAGTACAGCTAAACCACAGGCTCTGACCTCTGTATCACCCAGCTTTCCAAGGAACTGATAGAAACAGCCGACGTCTTGATTTTAGGCAAAATGTTTTCGGTTTGTGTCTTCTAGGAAGCAGCAGCGTGTACGTGCCAGACTTGGTTTTGCAGTTTCAGCCGGAGCGCTGTCATGGGGTGGGGGCTTACAGTGACAGGCGCCCCCTGTGGTTACTGGAGGAAGGGGGGAAAGAGACTTTCTTTGCCTTGTCTCGCTCCTTCCTCTCCCCGGCTGTCACACAGTATCTCGTCTCCCTGAAGCCACCGCGTCACGCTGCGTCCGCCACTCACTAAAGGTTATCCCTCTAAATCTTCCACAAACCGGTCCTGACACCCGTAATATCACAGGGCCCCGGGGCCACCACCTTCCCCGAGCTCTCAGAGCCGGAGATTTACAGATAAAGTGAAATTCTGATAATCTAGGACTGGACAAATGAGGAGCAGAAGAAAGTGAACCCCTGATATGTCGCCCTCCACCATGGTATGGGGCTCCGGGGCCCCAGATGGAGCGTGCCCAGAATATCAGATGTGATATGTGTGTTCAGCCGTCCCCTGCGTTAGGGCTCAGTGTATGACGCGGTCACGGTGGTCACCAGGGGGCAGTATTTATAGTCACAGCCGCCCCAGGAATGTTTTCTCTAGTCGCCCGCAGCAGATTCTCATTATTTAATGGGGTTACTCAAGACTAAAGATGTGACTTATTACTGTATGGCTGGACATGACGGGGTAGAGTGCCCAATAAACACGCTCATGGCAGGTCTCAGTGCCCCTGGGCAAATCACGTCACAGTAGAGAATCCTTCCCTGCGGGTTTCTATATATACACTGCTCCGAAACAATTGCACTTAGGAACCCAAAGAGCCAAAGATTCACCGAGAAGATCTTTACTGATCAATGGCCGATAGAAACCAAAATCATCAGCCAGTGGGAGGTGGTAGCACAGCACCAGCGCTGCTAGGACAGGCGTGCAGCCGGCTGGGGGTGTCAGTGCTGAGCTTGGGTTGTCAGCAGAGACCCTGTTCACACTACTGCCATGTAATATACAGAACCACACAATACTGTAAAACATTACCTGAATAATACCGCCATATAGTGTTCACATAATTACAATGATCTAATATTACACCCTGCACACAGTACCATCGTGTAATATACAGTGATCATATAATACTGTAAAACATTACCTGAATAATACCGCCATATAGTGATCACATAATTACAATGATCTAATACTACACTCTGCAGACAATACTGCCGTGTAATATACAGTACTACATAATACTGTAAAACATTACCTAAATAATACCGCCATATAGTGATCACATAATTACAATGATCTAATACTACACCCTGCACACTGTACCTCCGTGTAATATACAGTACTACATAATACTGTAAAACATTACCTAAATAATACCGCCATATAGTGAGCACATAATTACAATGATCTAATATTGCACACAGTACCGTCGTGTAATATACAGTATCACATAATACTGTAAAATATTACCTAAATAATACCGCCATATAGTGATCACATAATTACAGTGATCTAATACTACACCCTGCACACAGTACCACCATGTAATATACAGTGATCACATAATACTGTAAAACATTACCTGAATAATACCGCCATAGTGATCACATAATTACAATGATCTAATACTACACCCTGCACACAATACCGCCGTGTAATATACAGTACAGAATACTGTAAAACATTACCTGAATAATACCACCATATAGTGATCACATAATTACAATGATCTAATATTACACCCTGCACACAATACCGCCATGTAATATACAGCACTACATAATACTGTAAAATATTACCTAAATAATACCGCCATATAGTGATCACATAATTACAGTAATCTAATACTACACCCTGCACACAGTACCACCATGTAATATACAGTGATCACATAATACTGTAAAACATTTCCTGAATAATACCGCCATATAGTGATCACATAATTACAATGATCTAATATTGCACA
Source organism: Leptodactylus fallax (assembly GCA_947044405.1). Classification (NCBI taxonomy): domain Eukaryota; kingdom Metazoa; phylum Chordata; class Amphibia; order Anura; family Leptodactylidae; genus Leptodactylus; species Leptodactylus fallax. The sequence continues at coordinate 50,430 of CAMRHE010001281.1, forward strand.
CAGTACCGCCATGTAATATACAGTACAACAGAATACTGTAAAACATTACCTGAATAATACCGCCATATAGTGATCGCATAATTACAATGATCTAATATTACACCCTGCACACAGTACCGTCGTGTAATATACAGTGATCATATAATACTGTAAAAGATTACCTGAATAATACCGCCATATAGTGATCACATAATTACAATGATCTAATACTACACCGTGCACACAATACCGCCGTGTAATATACAGTACTACATAATACTGTAAAACATTACCTGAATAATACCGCCATATTGTGATCACATAATTACAGTGATCTAATATTACACCCTGCACACAATACCGCCATGTAATATACAGCACTACATAATACTGTAAAACATTACCTGAATAATACCACCATATAGTGATCACATAATTACATTGATCTAATACTACACCGTGCACACAATACCGCCGTGTAATATACAGTACTACATAATACTGTAAAACATTACCTGAATAATACCGCCATATTGTGATCACATAATTACAATGATCTAATACTACACCCTGCACACAATACCGCCGTGTAATATACAGTACTACATAATACTGTAAAACATTACCTGAATAATACCGCCATATTGTGATCACATAATTACAATGATCTAATACTACACCCTGCACACAATACCGCCGTGTAATATACAGTACTACATAATACTGTAAAACATTACCTGAATAATACCGCCATATTGTGATCACATAATTACAATGATCTAATACTACACCCTGCACACTGTACCTCCGTGTAATATACAGTACTACATAATACTGTAAAACATTACCTAAATAATACCGCCATATAGTGAGCACATAATTACAGTGATCTAATATTGCACACAGTACCGTCGTGTAATATACAGTATCACATAATACTGTAAAATATTACCTAAATAATACCGCCATATAGTGATCACATAATTACAGTGATCTAATACTACACCCTGCACACAGTACCACCATGTAATATACAGTGATCACATAATACTGTAAAACATTACCTGAATAATACCGCCATATTGTGATCACATAATTACAATGATCTAATACTACACCCTGCACACAATACCGCCGTGTAATATACAGTACAGAATACTGTAAAACATTACCTGAATAATACCGCCATATTGTGATCACATAATTACAATGATATAATACTACACCCTGCACACAATACCGCCGTGTAATATACAGTACAGAATACTGTAAAACATTACCTGAATAATACCGCCATATAGTGATCACATAATTACAATGATCTAATATTACACCCTGCACACAATACCGCCATGTAATATACAGTACTACATAATACTGTAAAACATTACCTGAATAATACCGCCATATAGTGATCGCATAATTACAGTGATCTAATACTACACCCTGCAAACTATACCGCCGTGTAATATACAGTACAACAGAATACTGTAAAACATTACCTGAATAATACCGCCATATAGTGATCGCATAATTACAGTGATCTAATACTACACCCTGCACACAATACCGCCATGTAATATACAGTACTACATAATACTGTAAAACATTTCCTGAATAATACCGCCATATAGTGAGCACATAATTACAGTGATCTAATACTACACCCTGCACACAATACCGCCATGTAATATACAGTACTACATAATACTGTAAAACATTTCCTGAATAATACCGCCATATAGTGAGCACATAACTAATCTATCACCTAACAATACACTCTGCACACAATACCGCCATATGGTGAACAGACTTTTGTAACTTGTTTCTTCTTTCTCTCTACAGTGGTGGATGTGGCAGATCCCCGGTCATCTGAGTGATCCACTGACACAACAGATCTCGGTGCCCTCCCTTCCATCTCCTGTGGACTTCAGAGATGAGCCCATTCTTGCGAAGACTGTTGAAGTCTTGCTCGCCCCGCAGTTGTGACCCATCCAGATTCCCCGTCACACCATGACCCTCAGCGGCATCCTGCTGGGATTAGGGCTGGAGGACCAGCAGCCACGTATGAGCTGAGGCATGGCCTCTCTGGATCTGCCCTATCGGTGTCCACGGTGCGGTGAGCACAAACGTTTCAGGAGCCTGTCCTCCCTGAGGGCCCACCTGGAATATAACCACACCTACGAGACCCTCTATGTCCTGTCCAAGACCAACAGCATCTGTGACGCCACCGTTTTCCCCCCTGACCAGCGAGGCGGCCTTGCTGACCCCTGCCCATCGTAGGGAGGTCTTTGAAAGCACATCCTTCCAGGGCAAGGAGCAGAGGTTCACTCGGGACTTAGTCCAAGCAGAAGACTTCAGCCAAGCATCTACGCGTTTCACCCAGGAGGTGGAGATCCCACTGGGGGAGATTTTCACCAAGACCACCATGGCGTCTCACTCTCCTCCTCCGGCTGCAGTGGCAGCAGCTGCCGCGGCCTCTGCGGCGGTGGATGCCGCCTATGAGGAAGGTCTGGCCAGATTGAAAGTCAGGGCGTTTGAGAAGCTGGAGGTGGACAAGCGTCTGGAGAAGTTGACCGAGGAGGTGGAGCAAAAAATCGCCACCCAGGTGGGAAGGCTGCAGGTGGAGCTGGAGAGGAAGAGTACGGAGCTGGAGAAGGCCAAGCAGGAGAGCGTAAGGCTGGGGCGGGAGAAGCAGGAGCTGGAGGACCGGGCCTCAGAGCTGACCAGGCAGGTGGACGTCAGTGTGGAGATGCTGGCCTCTCTGAAGCAGGACCTGGTGCAGAAGGAGCAGGAGCTGACCAAGAAACAGCAGTAAGTGATCGGCCCAGACATGACGCACACCCACCAACTACAGGCGGAGGACGTGGCGCAAATAAGTCTCCTTCTGCCCCACCCATTTATATAGGACACACCCCCAACCTACAACCTCTACATCACAAATAGTCTATATGAGCCCCAAAATGAATATAGACCACATACCAGACCCCTAGATATAGATCCCTATCAGATCCCCTATAGATAGACCCCAGATCAGATCACCCTATCTATAGACCCCAGAACAGATCCCCCTATATACAGACCCCAGATCAGATCCCCCTATATATAGACCCCAAAACAGATCCCCTATAGATAGACCCCAGAACAGAGCCCCCTATATATAGACCCCAAAACAGATCCCCTATATATAGACCCCAGAACAGATCACCCTATCTATAGACCCCAGAACAGAGCCCCCTATAGATAGACCCCAGAACAGATCCCCCTATATATAGACCCCAGATCAGATCACCCTATCTATAGACCCCAGAACAGATCCCCCTATATACAGACCCCAGATCAGATCCCCCTATATATAGACCCCTAAACAGATCCCCTATAGATAGACCCCAGAACAGAGCCCCCTATATATAGACCCCAGAACAGATCCTCCTATATATAGACCCCAGAACAGATCACCCTATCTATAGACCACATACCAGACCCCTCAGATATAGATCCCTATCAGATCCCCTATAGATAGACCCCAGAACAGATCACCCTATCTATAGACCCCAGAACAGAGCCCCCTATAGATAGACCCCAGAACAGATCCCCCTATATATAGACCCCAGATCAGATCACCCTATCTATAGACCCCAGAACAGATCCCCCTATATACAGACCCCAGATCAGATCCCCCTATATATAGACCCCAAAACAGATCCCCTATAGATAGACCCCAGAACAGAGCCCCCCTATATATAGACCCCAAAACAGATCCCCTATATATAGACCCCAGAACAGATCCCCCTATCTATAAGACCCCATATGAGATCCCCCTATAGACTACAGATCAGATCCCCCTATATATAGACCCCAGATCAGATTTCCCCTATATACAGACCCCAGATCAGATCCCCCTATATACAGACCCCAGATCAGATACCCCTATATATAGACCCCAGATCAGATTTCCCCTATATACAGACCCCAGATCAGATCACCCTATCTATACACCCCAGATCAGATCCCCCTATATATAGACCACATACCAGACCCCTCAGATATAAATCCCATATCAGATACTCTATATATAGACTGCAGATCAGATCCCCCTATATATAGACCTCAAATCAGGCCCTTATATATATATATATACAGACCCCAGATCAGATGCACCTATATATAGACCCCAGATCAGGCCCATATTATATATGTATACAGATTCCTGTATACAGACAGCAGCCCCCTGTATACACATGTAGGCCCCCATATACAGACAGCAGACCCCAGACTAGTCCTCCGCCTACACACTACAGACCTTACTCCTCTGTTCCCACATGTTCGGCTCCCCTCTATCCTTCTTCCCACACTACCTCCACACCTGGGCACCATCTTGATGCCAGGGTCACAGTCCGGACGTTGTCTGGGGTGGCCTCCAGGAGTGGAGAGAAGCGTAGGGACAGAAGGAGATGACCACCAGGCTCATGGGAGATGTGACCTATTCCTGGGAGTCTCTCTGATATTTCAGGATAGTTAGGCGTGTAACCGAGGTCGTATGTACCATATTTATTACATCTAGGAGAGAGTCCGGGGGAGATAAACGTATCAGCGGCATATTCACCACACAACTGTAACAAACCCTCAGCTGTGAGCACTGCTGGGTCAGGGCACGTTTTCAGCTTCAGGAGACATCATCTTGATGGTCACCACTCTGTCTGGTGGCTGTTCCCCTAAGGATAGATGGTGAGGAGGGCTCGTCCTGGTAATTGGGGTCGCCATGGTCACACGCCGTTGTCAGACAGGTATTAGTAGAGTTTTCTTAAATGTCTAATTGTAGAGAAAAGTAATCTGTATATGAGGGGGGAGCGCAGCCGGGACAATGGGGGCCTCAGAGGGACACAAGGGCCATTGTATCCATGGAGACGTCACCCCCTACTACCGAGAGAGGCAGCGATAGTCACCGACCAGAAGCAGCGACTGCAGCATGTATCACATCACTATAGTGACCTGCACCAGTCACACACACACAACCTGCAGTCCTATGTAACACCACACACAACACAGTGATAACTCTGAGTACAGATAATGTAGTAGATGTCACCTGCAGTCCTATGTAACACCACAGATAACACAGTGATAACTCTCTGAGCACAGATAATGTAGTAGATGTCACCTGCAGTCCTATGTAACACCACAGATAACACAGTGATAACTCTCTGAGTACAGATAATGTAGTAGATGTCACCTGCAGTCCTATGTAACACCACAGATAACACAGTGATAACTCTGAGTACAGATAATGTAGTAGTGTCACCTGCAGTCCTATGTAACACCACAGATAACACACAGTAATAACTCTCTGAGTACAGATAATGAAGAAGATGTCACCTGCAGTCCTATGTAACACCAAGATAACACAGCGATAACTCTCTGAGTACAGATAATGTAGTAGGTGTCACCTGCAGTCCTATGTAACACCACAGATAACACAGTGATAACTCTCTGAGTACAGATAATGTAGTAGGTGTCACCTGCAGTCCTATGTAACACCACAGATAACACAGTGATAACTCTCTGAGTACAGATAATGTAGTAGATGTCACCTGCAGTCCTATGTAACACCACAGATAACACAGTGATAACTCTCTGAGTACAGATAATGTAGTAGTGTCACCTGCAGTCCTATGTAACACCACAGATAACACAGTGATAACTCTCTGAGTACAGATAATGTAGTAGGTGTCACCTGCAGTCCTATGTAACACCACAGATAACACAGTGATAACTCTCTGAGTACAGATAATGTAGTAGTGTCACCTGCAGTCCTATGTAACACCACAGATAACACAGTGATAACTCTCTGAGTACAGATAATGTAGTAGATGTCACCTGCAGTCCTATGTAACACCACAGATAACACAGTGATAACTCTCTTGAGTACAGATAATGTAGTAGTGTCACCTGCAGTCCTATGTAACACCACAGATAACACAGTGATAACTCTCTGAGTACAGGTAATGTAGTAGTCACCTGCAGTCCTATGTAACACCAAGATAACACAGCGATAACTCTCTGAGTACAGATAATGTAGTAGGTGTCACCTGCAGTCCTATGTAACACCACAGATAACACAGTGATAACTCTCTGAGTACAGATAATGTAGTAGTGTCACCTGCAGTCCTATGTAACACCACAGATAACACAGTGATAACTCTCTGAGTACAGATAATGTAGTAGATGTCACCTGCAGTCCTATGTAACACCACAGATAACACAGTGATAACTCTCTGAGTACAGATAATGTAGTAGTGTCACCTGCAGTCCTATGTAACACCACAGATAACACACAGTGATAACTCTCTGAGTACAGATAATGTAGTAGTGTCACCTGCAGTCCTATGTAACACCACAGATAACACAGTGATAACTCTCTGAGTACAGATAATCTAGTAGATGTCACCTGCAGTCCTATGTAACACCACAGATAACACAGTGATAACTCTCTGAGTACAGATAATGTAGTAGTGTCACCTGCAGTCCTATGTAACACCACAGATAACACAGTGATAACTCTCTGAGTACAGATAATGTAGTAGTGTCACCTGCAGTCCTATGTAACACCACAGATAACACAGTGATAACTCTCTGAGTACAGATAATGTAGTAGATGTCACCTGCAGTCCTATGTAACACCACAGATAACACAGTGATAACTCTCTGAGTACAGCTAATGTAGTAGATGTCACCTGCAGTCCTATGTAACACCACAGATAACACAGTGATAACTCTCTGAGTACAGATAATGTAGTAGATGTCACCTGCAGTCCTATGTAACACCACAGATAACACACAGTGATAACTCTCTGAGTACAGATAATGTAGTAGATGTCACCTGCAGTCCTATGTAACACCACAGATAACACAGTGATAACTCTCTGAGTACAGATAATGTAGTAGTGTCACCTGCAGTCCTATGTAACACCACAGATAACACACAGTGATAACTCTCTGAGTACAGATAATGTAGTAGTGTCACCTGCAGTCCTATGTAACACCACAGATAACACAGTGATAACTCTCTGAGTACAGATAATGTAGTAGTGTCAC
>CAMRHE010001281.1:62500-144006 GCA_947044405.1 Leptodactylus fallax
ACTGATGTATATTATATGGACATTGCTGTATATTATATGGACATTTCTGTATATTATATAGACATTGCTGTATATAATATGGACATTGCTGTATATTATATGGACTTTACTGTATATTATATGGACATTGCTGTATAATATATGGACACTGGTGTATATTATATGGACATTGCTGTGTATTATATGGGCACTAGGTGGTAGACGTACACGTACTGAGATACTCCCCGGACCATCAGTATGAGATCACTAGGTGGTAGACGTACATGTACTGAGATATCCCCGGACCATCAGTATGAGATCACTAGGTGGTAGACGTACATGTACTGAGATACCCCCGGACCATCAGTATGAGATCACTAGGTGGTAGACGTACACGTACTGAGATACCCCCGGACCATCAGTATGAGATCACTAGGTGGTAGACATACATGTACTGAGATACCCCGGACCATCAGTATGAGATCACTAGGTGGTAGACGTACATGTACTGAGAGATCCCCGGACCATCAGTATGAGATCACTAGGTGGTAGACGTACATGTACTGAGATACCCCGGACCATCAGTATGAGATCACTAGGTGGTAGACGTACATGTACTGAGATACCCCGGACCATCAGTATGAGATCACTAGGTGGTAGACGTACATGTACTGAGATACCTCCGGACCATCAGTATGAGATCACTAGGTGGTAGACGTACATGTACTGAGATACCCCCCCGACCATCAGTATGAGATCACTAGGTGGTAGACGTACACGTACTGAGATACCTCCGGACCATCAGTATGAGATCACTAGGTGGTAGACGTACATGTACTGAGATATCCCCGGACCATCAGTATGAGATCACTAGGTGGTATCCAGGACACACCATTAGGGTCCATCGTTCTGTCACCTGTAGGCGCCCCTTCTTTGGTACACTCACTTCTGTGTTTTTTTGTTGTGCTGCCCCCTGGGGGGGTCTCATTTCCTTTCCTGACCATAAAGGATTTCCTTCCTCTGTGCAGATTGCACGCAGTGAACCTAATATACGGAGACGTGACTGTGAGCACTCAGCGCCGTCACGCGCTCCTGTATCCGCCTCATTATGTAGGAACAACACTTAGAGCGAGGTGCGAGCTCACGTCCTGCGGCTCTGCATTGTCAGCGCGGGGTTATCGGGATTATAAATAAACACGAAACACTACCCTCTGAGAACGAGGAGAGAAGCCAGCAATGTAACCCCTTACTGCCAGGGCAGCAGCGGAAAGTACGGCAATGTGAACTCCACATATACTTTGTGCTTCTATTCTTCACCATTTTTAAGATCTCTGGTTGCTGTCAGTGACTGTGGTCATCCTTGTCTACATCCTGCTCTGACAGCTGTCGGTTGTTCCAATGTTTCAGTGTAGGCAATCCTCCTGGAACTCTCTTTCAGGCTGGTAATTCTTACCTGTACTGATACATTGTAACAGCCCAGCAGCTGTGTGAGCAGGACATGCTTTGACATGCCATCCTGTGTAAGCTGCAGACTGTGCTCTATCCTACAGGGAAGTGGTAGAAATTGACTTGTTCCTGAAAGAGACGGCCAGCCGAGAAGCCAACGCCAAAGTGCGCCTGCAGCAGTTCATAGAGGAGCTCCTGGACCGCGCCGACAGGGCCGAGAAACAGCTGCAGATCATCAGCAGCTGCGGCACTACCCCCAACGGCAGCCTGGGCAGGTGCAGCATCCCTGGATACAAAGTGACAGACGCTCGGGTACAAGGATCCAGGCAGGTAGGTTCTGTGGGTGGGGAGGTTCAGCAGGCCAGGAGGTTGTACAATCAGGGGGGGGGTTCTAGAAAGAGGTAGGTCTGTGGGCGGGGAGGTCTAACAAGCAGGGGGGGGTTCTAGAGAGAGGTAGGTCTGTGGGCAGGGATTTCTAACAAGCAGAGGGGTTCTAGAGGCAGGTAGGTATGTGGGCAGGGAGGTCTTACAAGCAGGGGGGTTCTAGAGGCAGGTAGGTATGTGGGCGGGGAGGTTATACAAGCAGGGGGGTTCTAGAGCCAGTAGGTATGTGGGCGGGGGAGGTTGTACAATCAGGGGGGGGGTTCTAGAACTAGTAGGTCTGTGGGCAGGGAGGTTGTACAATCAGGGGGGGGGGGGTTTCTAGAGGCAGGTACGTATGTGGGCAGGGAGGTCTTACAAGCAGGGGGGTTCTAGAGAAAGGTAGGTATGTGGGCGGGGAGGTCTAACAAGCAGGGGGGGGTTCTAGAGGCAGGTAGGTATATGGGCGGGGAGGTCTAATAAGCAGGGGGGTTCTAGAGGCAGGTAGGTATATGGGCGGGGGAGGTCTTACAATCAGGGGGGGTTCTAGAGGCAGGTAGGTATATGGGCGGGGAGGTCTTACAAGCAGGGGGGTTCTAGAGGCAGGTAGGTATGTGGGCGGGGAGGTGTAACAAGCAGGGGGGTTCTAGATGCAGGTAGGTATATGGGCGGGGGAGGTCTAATAAGCAGGGGGGTTCTAGATGCAGGTAGGTATATGGGCGGGGGAGGTCTTACAAGCAGGGGGGTTCTAGAGACAGGTAGGGATGTGGGCGGGGAGGTCTTACAAGCAGGGGGGTTCTAGAGGCAAGTAGGTATGTGGGCAGGGAGGTTGTACAAGTAGGGGGGGTTCTAGAGGCAGGTAGGTATGTGGTCGGGTAGGTCTTACAAGCAGGGGGGGTTCTAGAGCCAGTAGGTATGTGGGCAGGGAGGTTGTACAAGCAGGGGGGGGGTTCTAGAGGCAGGTAGGTATGTGGTCGGGTAGGTCTTACAAGCAGGGGGGTTCTAGAGCCAGTAGGTATGTGGGCAGGGAGGTCTAACAAGGGGGGGGGGGCCGGGGGGGGGTCTAGAGCCAGTAGGTATGTGGGCAGGGAGGTTGTACAAGCAGGGGGGTTCTAGAGGCAGGTAGGTATGTGGGCGGGGAGGTTTTACAAGTAGGGGCGTTCTAGATGCAGGTAGGTATATGGGCGGGGAGGTCTTACAAGCAGGGGGGTTCTAGAGACAGGTAGGTATATGGGCGGGGAGGTCTTACAAGCAGGGGGGTTCTAGAGGCAGGTAGGTATGTGGGCGGGGAGGTTTTACAAGTAGGGGCATTCTAGAGCCAGTAGGTAGGTGGTCTGGGGAGGTCTTACAAGCAGGGGGAGTTCTAGAGCCAGTAGGTAGGTGGTCTGGGAGGTCTTACAAGTAGGGGGGTTCTAGAGCCAGTAGGTATGTGGGCAGGGAGGTTGTACAAGCAGGGGTGGTTCTAGAGGCAGGTAGGTCTGTGGTTGGGGAGGTCTTACAAGCAGGGGGGTTCTAGAGGCAGGTAGGTATGTGGGCGGGGAGGTCTAACAAGCAGGGGGGTTCTAGATGCAGGTAGGTATATGGGCGGGGAGGTTTTACAAGTAGGGGCGTTCTAGAGCCAGTAGGTATGTGGGCGGGGAGGTCTAACAAGCAGGGGGGATTCTAGAGCCAGTAGGTATGTGGTTGGGGAGGTTGTACAAGCAGGGGGGTTCTAGAGCCAGTAGGTATGTGGGCAGGGAGGTTGTACAAGCAGGGGTGGTTCTAGAGGCAGGTAGGTCTGTGGTCGGGTAGGTCTTACAAGCAGGGGGGTTCTAGAGGCAGGTAGGTCTGTGGTCGGGTAGGTCTTACAAGCAGGGGGGTTCTACAGCCAGTAGGTATGTGGTCTGGGGAGGTCTTACAAGTAGGGGGGTTCTAGAGGCAGGTAGGTCTGTGGTCGGGTAGGTCTTACAAGCAGGGGGGTTCTAGAGCCAGTAGGTATGTGGGCAGGGAGATTCTGTAGTGAAGAGGTTCTAGAGGCAGGGCAATGTGAAACCTGCACTACAGTAAAGATCTGGACCAAACCCTCAGCTGTGAAAAGTTATAGATCAGAAAATTTTTAAAAGGAAATGCTGACACATATTCCGCCTATATATCTCTGATGGGGTATTTATATACATATTTTACCCCCAGTCATGAGATGCCCAACTAATTCAGTTTTATTAGTACATGTAGATGCCTCTTGAAGGATTAACCCCTGACAACTGGAAGTAGAGCTGACGTCTTCTGTGTCTCCTTGCAGAGGGCAGACAGGCACCAGGGGCCCGGATCCTCCACCCACGGATCATACCCGGTGAACCAGCGATCCTCCTCATGTATCGGGTGAGTTATTTCCCTCTGTATTACAGGGTGTACTGTATATATGACATGAAGGATTCGGGACTGATAGATGACACCATGGTCATTGTCCACTTCTGTCCTCAGGGCCCCGGGCAGAGTGAAGACCGTATCTCAGAGCTCGGGCTGTTACGACAGTGATGGGGCAGAGCAGATCCAGGTGGACGATGGCCTGGAGTCTCAGCGCTACTCCGGGAACAGCAATGTCGCTGACAGCAGCTTCGAGAGGAACAACAACCACCGCGGTTCTGGTCTCCGCAGGCAGGCCATCCAGAACTGGCACCGCCGGCCGTACAGGAACAGCACCGAGGGGGAGGAGGGCGACATATCGGATGTAGGATCCAGGACCACGGAGTCCGAAGCCGAAGTCTGGGAGCAGGACAGCATCGGCTCTTCGGGGGCCTGCCGGTCAAAGGGTGGGTCTTATCTGTGCCACCTCTAAACTCATAGGTGGGTTTTATATACGGGTATTTCTGCTGTCCGGAGTCACATGGGTAAACTGTTGGAAAATATATGACCCTCTAGGTCATGACTTCAGGTAAAATGGAAAAGAGCCCTAAACAGGGCCCTACTTTTATTACAAAACCTAAGGTCACATGGGGAACCATTCACCGATGTCCGCACGGTCACCAGGGTTAGAGAAGCAGCTGATCATTGGATGGGCCAGTAGACCGATCCTAAACTGGCTGCTGCCATCCAATGAGGGTTCCTCATTGGATAACTGTAATCCCATGTGATCCCTCCTCATAGTACAAGATCCATACATTACAGAGACTGGAATTCCCAGTATACACACATGATGGTGGTCATGATCCTAGAGCGTGTTACTGGAAAATTCCTATGGCTGGGTGTGATATTATTGACCCTGCATTTATCTATGTTAGGACTCCATTAATACAGGGGCAGTGGGTGCTGACAGTGTACTGTGCCTTTAAATCCTCCACCAGGCCGCTGTGATGGAAGGATGCTGAGGCCGGAGAAGGGCAGCCCGTCCCGAGCCAATGAGGTCATCAGCCCTGAGATCCTGAAGATGCGGGCAGCGTTATTTTGTATATTCACCTACCTCGATACCAAGACTCTGCTGCGGGTGGCTGAGGTCAGCAGGGACTGGAAATTTGTGGCCCGGCATCCAGCTGTGTGGACTCGGGTTTTCCTAGAAAATGCCAGAGTGTCCCCCAAGGTAAGTGAAGGGGTGGGGTTACTGCACCAGGGAGTAGAAAATGAGGCACCAAACTATGGAGGCGGCACTCCGCTGTGACACCACAAAATAGGGGATAATGTATGGTTCCCGCAGCGGGCCCTGGCTATGTGTGGTGATAACATGGCCGTCACTTTGTTACAGACAATGCTATTGATCCCGAGTCCCCAGGGTCTCTCCCTATATGTCAGTATATGTAATGCCCCATCATAGGCACAGATCAATACACTCTCTCTTTACACGCTCATTGCACTTAGTTTTATGTGCAATAGTCTCAACGGTGTCGGTAGTTAAAGTAAATCTCCAGTCTGAGCTGTAGCTCCTCCTCATGTCCTCAGTATACAGCTCTGATCACTATATACACTTTCAGTGAGCTTACAGGATATATAAAGAAGAAAAAAACAGTAATATTCTCTTCCTTTCCATCACCCCCTGCTTCATCAGGTGGATGTGGGAGGAGACTTGTACACTCTGCTTGTGGCTGACATAAAACTCCGCCCTATGTCACATGACACTGAACTGGTTTCACATATCTCAGACCTGGCATATGACAGGAGTGAACTGAGCGCCACATACCACCAACACTACTATAAGCCTTTGAGATGTCACATTACAGTCATATGTATATCTGTAGCTCAGTAGCAGTAGCGAAGCGGACCCAAATAGTCAGAGACAGGGACACAGTGTCTGGTGAAAACGGGGTTTTGCCCCTGAGTTTTTATTATAAAAAAATAAGCAAAATACAGCCTGAACTACAGGCAAAAATGCATACATAAACCTGCTCAGCTGAGCTCTAACTAAACACATGCATAAAGCTGCTTGGCTGAGCTCTAACTAAACACATGCATAAAGCTGCTCTGCTGAATTATAACTAAGCACATGCATAAACCTGCTCGGTTGAGCTCTAACTAAGCACATACATAAACCTGCTCGGCTGAGCTCTAACTAAACACATGCAGAAACCTGCTCGGCTGAGCTCTAACTAAACACATGCATAAAGCTGCTCTGCTGAGCTCTAACTAAACACATACATAAACCTGCTCGGCTGAGCTCTAACTAAAGACATACATAAACCTGCTCGGCTGAGCTCTAACTAAACACATACATAAACCTGTTCGGCTGAGCTCTAACTAAAGACATACATAAACCTGCTCGGCTGAGCTCTAACTAAACACATGCATAAAGCTGCTCTGCTGAATTATAACTAAGCACATGCATAAACCTGCTCGGTTGAGCTCTAACTAAGCACATACATAAACCTGCTCGGCTGAGCTCTAACTAAGCACATACATAAACCTGCTCGGCTGAGCTCTAACTAAACACATGCATAAACCTGCTCGGCTGAGCTCTAACTAAACACAACATAAACCTGCTCGGCTGAGCTCTAACTAAACACAACATAAACCTGCTCGGCTGAGCTCTAACTAAACACATGCATAAAGCTGCTCTGCTGAGCTCTAACTAAACACATACATAAACCTGCTCGGCTGAGCTCTAACTAAACACAACATAAACCTGCTCGGCTGAGCTCTAACTAAACACAACATAAACCTGCTCGGCTGAGCTCTAACTAAACACATGCATAAAGCTGCTCTGCTGAGCTCTAACTAAACACATACATAAACCTGCTCGGCTGAGCTCTAACTAAACACAACATAAACCTGCTCGGCTGAGCTCTAACTAAACACAACATAAACCTGCTCGGCTGAGCTCTAACTAAACACAAACTTCCCAAACTATACGAGGGACTTACTACCGGCCACTCGGGGAAACAAAACATAAAAGAACAGCAAGTTTTTTTTTCTCACCAGACCACATAGACCCAGACACGTCCTGTCTCTCCAGAAGTACAGGCTCGGCACCCATTTATGGCCCAGTAATGAGCCACACCTGGGCTGAGGTATAGCAAACACCTGGACCTGCTTAATTATCACCATACATAGTTGATAAACCTGGGGGAAATATATCGACATTCCAGAAATCTGCCTGTCACCTTCTCACACTGTCTATATGGTCATTCACATTGTCCTGTTTTATGCCTACAGTTTCTGGTCACACTCTCACAGTGGTGCACACAAACCCACTCTCTGACCCTGCAGAACCTCAAACCTCGGCAGAGAGGGAAGAAAGAGACTAAGGAAGAATACATGAAAAGCACAAGGTAACGTATATCTCTAATGGATAACTTCTTAAATACTACCCTCCTATGTACAAGAATATAACTACTACCGTGTTTCTCCAAAAATAAGACCTACCCCGAAAATAAGCCCTATCTACATTTTCCAGGTTTTTTGGAGTAGGCTTGAAATATAAGCCCTACTCCAAAAATAAGCCCTAGCTAATTTAACCCCTTCCCGACATCCGCCGCGCGATTACAGCGGATGATGGGTCCTTAAAGATGGCGGCCGCTCTGCTGCAGAGCGGTTACCATAGCTGCTGTACTGGGTCTCTGCGGAGACCTGGAGTTAATGCCCACGATCAATGTCTACCCTGATCGCGGGCATTGTTCAGCGTGGCTTCCCTTTCCCTTCCCTCCCACCAAAGTAGCAAAACCCGCAGTTAATGCCCGCGATCAGAATGGACTCTGACCGCGGGCACTGCTTAGTGTGACCTCCGCGCTTCCCCCCCCCCCCCCCCCATCCCCACCCCCTATAGCTGCTATACCGGGTCTCCTTGTACACCGGAGACCCGCAGTTAATGCCCGCGATCAGAGTCCACTGATAGCGGGCATTGTTAGGTCTGTCAGTCCGTGACCCCCCTCCCCTCCCCTCGACCCTACAAAGCAGAGTAACTATCCCCGGGGCCGGTCCCCACCGGCCCCGTACCTTTGACGTTGCAGGCCGGCTCCCGCGGGTGAGATCGCAGGAGCCGACCTGATCCTTTGACAGCCGGGAGCGTTATGAAGGCTCCCAGGCCTGTCATAGGAATATTACTATTGAGGCCTGCCTCATTAGTAATATAGATAATCTCCCATAGACTGCAATAGGTTGTATTGCAGTCTATGGGATGATTGCAGGTTCAAGCCCCCTAGGAGGGGTTAATAGTAAAAAAAAAAAAAAAATAAAAGTTCAAGCCCCTTCCCACTTTCACTAGAATACATATAAAAATAAAATATTGCTGTGAAACACATACACATTAGATATCCCTGTGTCCGAAAACGCCCAGTCTACAAACTTATAAAATTATTTTACCTCTATGGTGAATGCCATAGCAAAAAAAAAAAATGAAAGTGCCGAACTGCTGTTTTTTCGCTGTTTCAGCTCTGATAAAAGTTGAAATAAAAAGCGATCAAATGTGTGATTGCTGTTCATGGAAAAAATTAAGACCTACCCCGAAAATAAGCCCTAGCACTTTTTTCAGAGCAAAAAATAATATAAGACCCTGTCTTATTTTCGGAGAAACACGGTATAATACTGCTCCTATGTACAAGAATATAACTACTATAATACTGCTCCTATGTACAAGAATATAACTACTATAATACTGCTCCTATGTACAAGAATATAACTACTATAATACTGCTCCTATGTACAAGAATATAACTACTATAATACTGCTCCTATGTACAAGAATATAACTACTATAATACTACTCCTATGTACAAGAATTTAACTACTATAATACTGCTCCTATGTACAAGAATATAACTACTATAATACTGCTCCTATGTACAAGAATATAACTACTATAATACTGCCCCTATGTACAAGAATATAACTACTATAATACTGCTCCTATGTACAAGAATATAACTACTATAATACTTCTCCTATGTACAAGAATATAACTACTATAATGCTGCTCCTATGTACAAGAATATAACTACTATAATACTACTCCTATGTACAAGAATATAACTACTATAATACTGCTCCTATGTACAAGAATATAACTACTATAATACTGCTCCTATGTACAAGAATATAACTACTATAATACTGCTGCTATGTACAAGAATATAACTACTATAATACTACCTCCTATGTACAAGAATATAACTACTATAATACTACTCCTATGTACAAGAATATAACTACTATAATACTGCTCCTATGTACAAGAATATAACTACTATAATACTGCTCCTATGTACAAGAATATAACTACTATAATACTGCTCCTATGTACAAGAATATAAATACTATAATACTACTATGTACAAGAATATAACTACTATAATACTGTCACCTATGTACAAGAATATAACTACTATAATACTACTCCTATGTACAAGAATATAACTAATATAATACTGCTCCTATGTACAAGAATATAACTACTATAATACTACTCCTATGTACAAGAATATAACTACTATAATACTGCTCCTATGTACAAGAATATAACTACTATAATACTGCCCCTATGTACAAGAATATAACTACTATAATACTGCTATGTACAAGAATATAACTACTATAATACTGCTCCTATGTACAAGAATATAACTACTATAATACTACTCCTATGTACAAGAATATAACTACTATAATACTGCCCCCTATGTACAAGAATATATCTACTATAATACCACTCCTATTTACAAGAAAATAACTACTATAATACTGCCTATGTACAAGAATATAACTACTATAATACTGCACCTATGTACAAGAATATAACTACCATAATACTACCTCCTATGTACAAGAATATAACTACTATAATACTACTCCTATGTACAAGAATATAACTACTATAATACTGCCCCCTATGTACAAGAATATATCTACTATAATACCACTCCTATTTACAAGAATATAACTACTATAATACTACTCCTATGTACAAGAATAGAACTACTATAATACTGCCCCTATGTACAAGAATATAACTACTATAATACTGCCCCCTATGTACAAGAATATAACTACTATAATACTACTCCTATGTACAAGAATATAACTACTATAATACTGCCCCTATGTACAAGAATATAACTACTATAATACTGCCCCTGTGTACAAGAATATAACTACTATAATACTACCTCCTATGTACAAGAATATAACTACTATAATACTACCTCCTATGTACAAGAATATAACTACTATAATACTGCTGCTATGTACAAGAATATAACTACTATAATACTGCCTCCTATGTACAAGAATATAACTACTATAATACTACCTCCTATGTACAAGAATATAACTACTATAATACTACCTCCTATGTACAAGAATATAACTACTATAATACTGCTCCTATGTACAAGAATATAACTACTATAATACTGCTCCTATGTACAAGAATATAACTACTATAATACTGCTCCTATGTACAAGAATATAAATACTATAATATGCTACTATGTACAAGAATATAACTACTATAATACTGTCTCCTATGTACAAGAATATAACTACTATAATACTACTCCTATGTACAAGAATATAACTACTATAATACTGCTCCCTATGTACAAGAATATAACTACTATAATACTACTCCTATGTACAAGAATATAACTACTATAATACGGCTCCTATGTACAAGAATATAACTACTATAATACTGCCCCTATGTACAAGAATATAACTACTATAAACTACTGCTATGTACAAGAATATAACTACTATAATACTGCTCCTATGTACAAGAATATAACTACTATAATACTACTCCTATGTACAAGAATATAACTACTATAATACTGCCCCCTATGTACAAGAATATATCTACTATAATACTACTCCTATGTACAAGAATATAACTACTATAATACTGCTATGTACAAGAATATAACTACTATAATACTGCCTAAGGGAGGGACCCCCCCCCCCCCCCCCATAGGAGGTTGTATTATAGTAGTTATATTCTTGTACATAGGAGGTAGTATTATAGTAGTTATGTTCTTGTACATAGGAGGTAGTATTATAGTAGTTATATTCTTGTACATAGGAGGTAGTATTATAGTAGTTATATTCTTGTACATAGGAGCAGTATTATAGTAGATGTATTCTTGTACATACGAGGTAGTATTATAGTAGTTATATTCTTGTATATAGGAGCAGTATTATAGTAGATATATTCTTGTACATAGGAGCAGTATTATAGTAGATATATTCTTGTACATAGGAGGCAGTATTATAGTAGTTATATTCTTGTACATAGGAGCAGTATTATAGTAGTTATATTCTTGTACATAGGAGGTAGTATTATAGTAGTTATATTCTTGTACATAGGAGGTAGTGTTATAGTAGTTATATTCTTGTATATAGGAGCAGTATTATAGTAGTTATATCCTTGTACATAGGAGCCGTATTATAGTAGTTATATTCTTGTACATAGGAGCAGTATTATAGTAGTTATATTCTTGTACATAGGAGGTAGTATTATAGTAGTTATATTCTTGTACATAGGAGGTAGTATTATAGTAGTTATATTCTTGTACATAGGGAGCAGTATTATAGTAGTTATATTCTTGTACATAGGAGCAGTATTATAGTAGTTATATTCTTGTATATAGGAGGTAGTATTATAGTAGTTATATTCTTGTACATAGGAGGTTGTATTATAGTAGTTATATTCTTGTACATAGGAGGTAGTATTATAGTAGTTATGTTCTTGTACATAGGAGGTAGTATTATAGTAGTTATATTCTTGTACATAGGAGGTAGTATTATAGTAGTTATATTCTTGTACATAGGAGGCAGTATTATAGTAGTTATATTCTTGTACATAGCAGCAGTATTATAGTAGTTATATTCTTGTACATAGGAGGTAGTATTATAGTAGTTATATTCTTGTACATAGGAGGTAGTATTATAGTAGTTATATTCTTGTACACAGGGGGCAGTATTATAGTAGTTATATTCTTGTACATAGGGGCAGTATTATAGTAGTTATATTCTTGTACATAGGAGTAGTATTATAGTAGTTATATTCTTGTACATAGGGGGCAGTATTATAGTAGTTATATTCTTGTACATAGGGGCAGTATTATAGTAGTTCTATTCTTGTACATAGGAGCAGTATTATAGTAGTTATATTCTTGTAAATAGGAGTGGTATTATAGTAGATATATTCTTGTACATAGGGGGCAGTATTATAGTAGTTATATTCTTGTACATAGGAGTAGTATTATAGTAGTTATATTCTTGTACATAGGAGGTAGTATTATGGTAGTTATATTCTTGTACATAGGTGCAGTATTATAGTAGTTATATTCTTGTACATAGGAGCAGTATTATAGTAGTTATATTCTTGTAAATAGGAGTGGTATTATAGTAGATATATTCTTGTACATAGGGGGCAGTATTATAGTAGTTATATTCTTGTACATAGGAGTAGTATTATAGTAGTTATATTCTTGTACATAGGAGCAGTATTATAGTAGTTATATTCTTGTACATAGCAGTATTATAGTAGTTATATTCTTGTACATAGGGGCAGTATTATAGTAGTTATATTCTTGTACATAGGAGCAGTATTATAGTAGTTATATTCTTGTACATAGGAGTAGTATTATAGTAGTTATATTCTTGTACATAGGAGCAGTATTATATTAGTTATATTCTTGTACATAGGAGTAGTATTATAGTAGTTATATTCTTGTACATAGGTGACAGTATTATAGTAGTTATATTCTTGTACATAGTAGTATTATAGTATTTATATTCTTGTACATAGGAGCAGTATTATAGTAGTTATATTCTTGTACATAGGAGCAGTATTATAGTAGTTATATTCTTGTACATAGGAGCAGTATTATAGTAGTTATATTCTTGTACATAGGAGTAGTATTATAGTAGTTATATTCTTGTACATAGGAGGTAGTATTATAGTAGTTATATTCTTGTACATAGCAGCAGTATTATAGTAGTTATATTCTTGTACATAGGAGCAGTATTATAGTAGTTATATTCTTGTACATAGGAGCAGTATTATAGTAGTTATATTCTTGTACATAGGAGTAGTATTATAGTAGTTATATTCTTGTACATAGGAGCAGCATTATAGTAGTTATATTCTTGTACATAGGAGCAGTATTATAGTAGTTATATTCTTGTACATAGGAGCAGTATTATAGTAGTTATATTCTTGTACATAGGGGCAGTATTATAGTAGTTATATTCTTGTACATAGGAGCAGTATTATAGTAGTTATATTCTTGTACATAGGAGCAGTATTATAGTAGTTATATTCTTGTACATAGGAGGTAGTATTATAGTAGTTATATTCTTGTACATAGGAGCAGTATTATAGTAGTTATATTCTTGTACATAGGAGCAGTATTATAGTAGTTATATTCTTGTACATAGGAGCAGTATTATAGTAGTTATATTCTTGTACATAGGAGCAGTATTATAGTAGTTATATTCTTGTACATAGGAGCAGTATTATACCGTGTTTCTCCGAAAATAAGACAGGGTCTTATATTATTTTTTGCTCTGAAAAAAGTGCTAGGGCTTATTTTCGGGGTAGGTCTTAATTTTTTCCATGAACAGCAATCACACATTTGATCGCTTTTTATTTCAACTTTTATCAGAGCTGAAACAGCGAAAAAACAGCAGTTCGGCACTTTCATTTTTTTTTTTTGCTATGGCATTCACCATAGAGGTAAAATAATTTTATAAGTTTGTAGACTGGGCGTTTTCGGACACAGGGATATCTAATGTGTATGTGTTTCACAGCAATATTTTATTTTTATATGTATTCTAGTGAAAGTGGGAAGGGGCTTGAACTTTTATTTTTTTTTTTTTTTTTTTTTTACTATTAACCCCTCCTAGGGGGCTTGAACCTGCAATCATCCCATAGACTGCAATACAACCTATTGCAGTCTATGGGAGATTATCTATATTACTAATGAGGCAGGCCTCAATAGTAATATTCCTATGACAGGCCTGGGAGCCTTCATAACGCTCCCGGCTGTCAAAGGATCAGGTCGGCTCCTGCGATCTCACCCGCGGGAGCCGGCCTGCAACGTCAAAGGTACGGGGCCGGTGGGGACCGGCCCCGGGGATAGTTACTCTGCTTTGTAGGGTCGAGGGGAGGGGAGGGGGGTCACGGACTGACAGACGAACAATGCCCGCGATCAGTGGACTCTGATCGCGGGCATTAACTGCGGGTCTCCGGTGTACAAGGAGACCCGGTATAGCAGCTATAGGGGGTGGGGATGGGGGGGGGGGGGGAAGCGCGGAGGTCACACTAAGCAGTGCCCGCGGTCAGAGTCCATTCTGATCGCGGGCATTAACTGCGGGTTTTGCTACTTTGGTGGGAGGGAAGGGAAAGGGAAGCCACGCTGAACAATGCCCGCGATCAGGGTAGACATTGATCGTGGGCATTAACTCCAGGTCTCCGCAGAGACCCAGTACAGCAGCTATGGTAACCGCTCTGCAGCAGAGCGGCCGCCATCTTTAAGGACCCATCATCCGCTGTAATCGCGCGGCGGATGTCGGGAAGGGGTTAAATTAGCTAGGGCTTATTTTTGGAGTAGGGCTTATATTTCAAGCCTACTCCAAAAAACCTGGAAAATGTAGATAGGGCTTATTTTCGGGGTAGGTCTTATTTTTGGAGAAACACGGTAGTAGTTATATTCTTGTACATAGGAGGGTAGTATTTAAGAAGTTATCCATTAGAGATATACGTTACCTTGTGCTTTTCATGTATTCTTCCTTAGTTTCTTTCTTCCCTCTCTGCCGAGGTTTGAGGTTCTGCAGGGTCAGAGAGTGGGTTTGTGTGCACCACTGTGAGAGTGTGACCAGAAACTGTAGGCATAAAACAGGACAATGTGAATGACCATATAGACAGTGTGAGAAGGTGACAGGCAGATTTCTGAAATGTCGATATATTTCCCCCAGGTTTATCAACTATGTATGGTGATAATTAAGCAGGTCCAGGTGTTTGCTATACCTCAGCCCAGGTGTGGCTCATTACTGGGCCATAAATGGGTGCCGAGCCTGTACTTCTGGAGAGACAGGACGTGTCTGGGTCTATGTGGTCTGGTGAGAAAAAAAAACTTGCTGTTCTTTTATGTTTTGTTTCCCCGAGTGGCCGGTAGTAAGTCCCTCGTATAGTTTGGGAAGTTTGTGTTTAGTTAGAGCTCAGCCGAGCAGGTTTATGTTGTGTTTAGTTAGAGCTCAGCCGAGCAGGTTTATGTTGTGTTTAGTTAGAGCTCAGCCGAGCAGGTTTATGTATGTGTTTAGTTAGAGCTCAGCAGAGCAGCTTTATGCATGTGTTTAGTTAGAGCTCAGCCGAGCAGGTTTATGTTGTGTTTAGTTAGAGCTCAGCCGAGCAGGTTTATGTTGTGTTTAGTTAGAGCTCAGCCGAGCAGGTTTATGTATGTGTTTAGTTAGAGCTCAGCAGAGCAGCTTTATGCATGTGTTTAGTTAGAGCTCAGCCGAGCAGGTTTATGCATGTGTTTAGTTAGAGCTCAGCCGAGCAGGTTTATGTATGTGCTTAGTTAGAGCTCAGCCGAGCAGGTTTATGTATGTGCTTAGTTAGAGCTCAACCGAGCAGGTTTATGCATGTGCTTAGTTATAATTCAGCAGAGCAGCTTTATGCATGTGTTTAGTTAGAGCTCAGCCGAGCAGGTTTATGTATGTCTTTAGTTAGAGCTCAGCCGAACAGGTTTATGTATGTGTTTAGTTAGAGCTCAGCCGAGCAGGTTTATGTATGTCTTTAGTTAGAGCTCAGCCGAGCAGGTTTATGTATGTGTTTAGTTAGAGCTCAGCAGAGCAGCTTTATGCATGTGTTTAGTTAGAGCTCAGCCGAGCAGGTTTCTGCATGTGTTTAGTTAGAGCTCAGCCGAGCAGGTTTATGCATGTGCTTAGTTATAATTCAGCAGAGCAGCTTTATGCATGTGTTTAGTTAGAGCTCAGCCAAGCAGCTTTATGCATGTGTTTAGTTAGAGCTCAGCTGAGCAGGTTTATGTATGCATTTTTGCCTGTAGTTCAGGCTGTATTTTGCTTATTTTTTTATAATAAAAACTCAGGGGCAAAACCCCGTTTTCACCAGACACTGTGTCCCTGTCTCTGACTATTTGGGTCCGCTTCGCTACTGCTACTGAGCTACAGATATACATATGACTGTAATGTGACATCTCAAAGGCTTATAGTAGTGTTGGTGGTATGTGGCGCTCAGTTCACTCCTGTCATATGCCAGGTCTGAGATATGTGAAACCAGTTCAGTGTCATGTGACATAGGGCGGAGTTTTATGTCAGCCACAAGCAGAGTGTACAAGTCTCCTCCCACATCCACCTGATGAAGCAGGGGTTGATGGAAAGGAAGAGAATATTACTGTTTTTTCTTCTTTATATATCCTGTAAGCTCACTGAAAGTGTATATAGTGATCAGAGCTGTATACTGAGGACATGAGGAGGAGCTACAGCTCAGACTGGAGATTTACTTTAACTACCGACACCGTTGAGACTATTGCACATAAAACTAAGTGCAATGAGCGTGTAAAGAGAGAGTGTATTGATCTGTGCCTATGATGGGGCATTACATATACTGACATATAGGGAGAGACCCTGGGGACTCGGGATCAATAGCATTGTCTGTAACAAAGTGACGGCCATGTTATCACCACACATAGCCAGGGCCCCGCTGCGGGAACCATACATTATCCCCTATTTTGTGGTGTCACAGCGGAGTGCCGCCTCCATAGTTTGGTGCCTCATTTTCTACTCCCTGGTGCAGTAACCCCACCCCTTCACTTACCTTGGGGGACACTCTGGCATTTTCTAGGAAAACCCGAGTCCACACAGCTGGATGCCGGGCCACAAATTTCCAGTCCCTGCTGACCTCAGCCACCCGCAGCAGAGTCTTGGTATCGAGGTAGGTGAATATACAAAATAACGCTGCCCGCATCTTCAGGATCTCAGGGCTGATGACCTCATTGGCTCGGGACGGGCTGCCCTTCTCCGGCCTCAGCATCCTTCCATCACAGCGGCCTGGTGGAGGATTTAAAGGCACAGTACACTGTCAGCACCCACTGCCCCTGTATTAATGGAGTCCTAACATAGATAAATGCGGGGTCAATAATATCACACCCAGCCATAGGAATTTTCCAGTAACACGCTCTAGGATCATGACCACCATCATGTGTGTATACTGGGAATTCCAGTCTCTGTAATGTATGGATCTTGTACTATGAGGAGGGATCACATGGGATTACAGTTATCCAATGAGGAACCCTCATTGGATGGCAGCAGCCAGTTTAGGATCGGTCTACTGGCCCATCCAATGATCAGCTGCTTCTCTAACCCTGGTGACCGTGCGGACATCGGTGAATGGTTCCCCATGTGACCTTAGGTTTTGTAATAAAAGTAGGGCCCTGTTTAGGGCTCTTTTCCATTTTACCTGAAGTCATGACCTAGAGGGTCATATATTTTCCAACAGTTTACCCATGTGACTCCGGACAGCAGAAATACCCGTATATAAAACCCACCTATGAGTTTAGAGGTGGCACAGATAAGACCCACCCTTTGACCGGCAGGCCCCCGAAGAGCCGATGCTGTCCTGCTCCCAGACTTCGGCTTCGGACTCCGTGGTCCTGGATCCCACATCCGATATGTCGCCCTCCTCCCCCTCGGTGCTGTTCCTGTACGGCCGGCGGTGCCAGTTCTGGATGGCCTGCCTGCGGAGACCAGAACCGCGGTGGTTGTTGTTCCTCTCGAAGCTGCTGTCAGCGACATTGCTGTTCCCGGAGTAGCGCTGAGACTCCAGGCCATCGTCCACCTGGATCTGCTCTGCCCCATCACTGTCGTAACAGCCCGAGCTCTGAGATACGGTCTTCACTCTGCCCGGGACCCTGAGGACAGAAGTGGACAATGACCATGGTGTCATCTATCAGTCCCGAATCCTTCATGTCATATATACAGTACACCCTGTAATACAGAGGGAAATAACTCACCCGATACATGAGGAGGATCGCTGGTTCACCGGGTATGATCCGTGGGTGGAGGATCCGGGCCCCTGGTGCCTGTCTGCCCTCTGCAAGGAGACACAGAAGACGTCAGCTCTACTTCCAGTTGTCAGGGGTTAATCCTTCAAGAGGCATCTACATGTACTAATAAAACTGAATTAGTTGGGCATCTCATGACTGGGGGTAAAATATGTATATAAATACCCCATCAGAGATATATAGGCGGAATATGTGTCAGCATTTCCTTTTAAAAATTTTCTGATCTATAACTTTTCACAGCTGAGGGTTTGGTCCAGATCTTTACTGTAGTGCAGGTTTCACATTGCCCTGCCTCTAGAACCTCTTCACTACAGAATCTCCCTGCCCACATACCTACTGGCTCTAGAACCCCCCTGCTTGTAAGACCTACCCGACCACAGACCTACCTGCCTCTAGAACCCCCCTGCTTGTAAGACCTACCCGACCACAGACCTACCTGCCTCTAGAACCACCCCTGCTTGTACAACCTCCCTGCCCACATACCTACTGGCTCTAGAACCCCCCTGCTTGTAAGACCTCCCAGACCACCTACCTACTGGCTCTAGAACTCCCCCTGCTTGTAAGACCTCCCCAACCACATACCTACTGGCTCTAGAACCCCCCTGCTTGTACAACCTCCCCCAACCACATACCTACTGGCTCTAGAATCCCCCCTGCTTGTAAGACCTACCCGACCACATACCTACTGGCTCTAGAACGCCCCTACTTGTAAAACCTCCCCGCCCATATACCTACCTGCATCTAGAACCCCCCTGCTTGTTAGACCTCCCCGCCCACATACCTACCTGCCTCTAGAACCCCCCTGCTTGTAAGACCTCCCCAACCACAGACCTACCTGCCTCTAGAACCACCCCTGCTTGTACAACCTCCCTGCCCACATACCTACTGGCTCTAGAACCCCCCTACTTGTAAGACCTCCCAGACCACATACCTACTGGCTCTAGAACCCCCCTACTTGTAAGACCTCCCAGACCACCTACCTACTGGCTCTAGAACTCCCCCTGCTTGTAAGACCTCCCAGACCACCTACCTACTGGCTCTAGAATGCCCCTACTTGTAAAACCTCCCCGCCCACATACCTACCTGCCTCTAGAACCCCCCTGCTTGTAAGACCTCCCCGCCCATATACCTACCTGTCTCTAGAACCCCCCTGCTTGTAAGACCTCCCCGCCCATATACCTACCTGCATCTAGAACGCCCCTACTTGTAAAACCTCCCCGCCCACATACCTACCTGCCTCTAGAACCCCCCCTGCTTGTACAACCTCCCTGCCCACATACCTACTGGCTCTAGAACCCCCCTGCTTGTAAGACCCTACCCGACCACATACCTACCTGCCTCTAGAACCCCCCCCCCCCCGCTTGTTAGACCTCCCTGCCCACATACCTACTGGCTCTAGAACCCCCCTGCTTGTAAGACCTACCCGACCACATACCTACCTGCCTCTAGAACCCCCCCCTGCTTGTACAACCTCCCTTCCCACATACCTACTGGCTCAAGAAACCCCCTGCTTGTAAGACCTACCCGACCACATACCTACCTGCCTCTAGAACCCCCCCTGCTTGTACAACCTCCCTGCCCACATACCTACTGGCTCTAGAACCCCCCTGCTTGTAAGACCTACCCGACCACATACCTACCTGCCTCTAGAACCCCCCCCTACTTGTACAACCTCCCTGCCCACATGCCTACTTGCCTCTAGAACCCCCCTGCTTGTAAGACCTCCCCGCCCACATACCTACCTGTCTCTAGAACCCCCCTGCTTGTAAGACCTCCCCGCCCATATACCTACCTGCATCTAGAACCCCCCTGCTTATTAGACCTCCCCGCCCATATACCTACCTGCATCTAGAACCCCCCTGCTTGTTACACCTCCCCGCCCACATACCTACCTGCCTCTAGAACCCCCTGCTTGTAAGACCTCCCCGCCCATATACCTACCTGCCTCTAGAACCCCCCCCTGATTGTAAGACCTCCCCCGCCCATATACCTACCTGCCTCTAGAACCCCCCCTGCTTATTAGACCTCCCCGCCCATATACCTACCTGCCTCTAGAACCCCCCCCCCTGCTTGTTAGACCTCCCCCGCCCACATACCTACCTTTCTCTAGAACCCCCCTGCTTGTAAGACCTCCCTGCCCACATACGTACCTGCCTCTAGAAACCCCCCGCTTGTTAGACCTCCCCCGCCCACAGACCTACCTGCCTCTAGAACCCCCCTGCTTGTACAACCTCCCTGCCCACAGACCTACTAGTTCTAGAACCCCCCCTGATTGTACAACCTCCCCGCCCACATACCTACTGGCTCTAGAACCCCCGTTTGTATAACCTCCCCGCCCACATACCTACCTGCCTCTAGAACCCCCCTGCTTGTAAGACCTCCCTGCCCACATACCTACCTGCCTCTAGAACCCCCCCTGCTTGTTAGAAATCCCTGCCCACAGACCTACCTCTCTCTAGAACCCCCCCCTGCTTGTTAGACCTCCCCGCCCACAGACCTACCTCTTTCTAGAACCCCCCCCTGATTGTACAACCTCCTGGCCTGCTGAACCTCCCCACCCACAGAACCTACCTGCCTGGATCCTTGTACCCGAGCGTCTGTCACTTTGTATCCAGGGATGCTGCACCTGCCCAGGCTGCCGTTGGGGGTAGTGCCGCAGCTGCTGATGATCTGCAGCTGTTTCTCGGCCCTGTCGGCGCGGTCCAGGAGCTCCTCTATGAACTGCTGCAGGCGCACTTTGGCGTTGGCTTCTCGGCTGGCCGTCTCTTTCAGGAACAAGTCAATTTCTACCACTTCCCTGTAGGATAGAGCACAGTCTGCAGCTTACACAGGATGGCATGTCAAAGCATGTCCTGCTCACACAGCTGCTGGGCTGTTACAATGTATCAGTACAGGTAAGAATTACCAGCCTGAAAGAGAGTTCCAGGAGGATTGCCTACACTGAAACATTGGAACAACCGACAGCTGTCAGAGCAGGATGTAGACAAGGATGACCACAGTCACTGACAGCAACCAGAGATCTTAAAAATGGTGAAGAATAGAAGCACAAAGTATATGTGGAGTTCACATTGCCGTACTTTCCGCTGCTGCCCTGGCAGTAAGGGGTTACATTGCTGGCTTCTCTCCTCGTTCTCAGAGGGTAGTGTTTCGTGTTTATTTATAATCCCGATAACCCCGCGCTGACAATGCAGAGCCGCAGGACGTGAGCTCGCACCTCGCTCTAAGTGTTGTTCCTACATAATGAGGCGGATACAGGAGCGCGGCGACGGCGCTGAGTGCTCACAGTCACGTCTCCGTATATTAGGTTCACTGCGTGCAATCTGCACAGAGGAAGGAAATCCTTTATGGTCAGGAAAGGAAATGAGACCCCCAGGGGGCAGCACAACAAAAAAACACAGAAGTGAGTGTACCAAAGAAGGGGCGCCTACAGGTGACAGAACGATGGACCCTAATGGTGTGTCCTGGATACCACCTAGTGATCTCATACTGATGGTCCGGGGATATCTCAGTACATGTACGTCTACCACCTAGTGATCTCATACTGATGGTCCGGGGGGTATCTCAGTACATGTACGTCTACCACCTAGTGATCTCATACTGATGGTCCGGGGATATCTCAGTACATGTACGTCTACCACCTAGTGATCTCATACTGATGGTCCGGGGATATCTCAGTACATGTACGTCTACCACCTAGTGATCTCATACTGATGGTCCGGGGATATCTCAGTACATGTACGTCTACCACCTAGTGATCTCATACTGATGGTCCGGAGGTATCTCAGTACATGTACGTCTACCACCTAGTGATCTCATACTGATGGTCCGGGGGTATCTCAGTACATGTACGTCTACCACCTAGTGATCTCATACTGATGGTCCGGGGGTATCTCAGTACATGTACGTCTACCACCTAGTGATCTCATACTGATGGTCCGGGGGTATCTCAGTACATGTACGTCTACCACCTAGTGATCTCATACTGATGGTCCGGGGATATCTCAGTACATGTACGTCTACCACCTAGTGATCTCATACTGATGGTCCGGAGGTATCTCAGTACATGTACGTCTACCACCTAGTGATCTCATACTGATGGTCCGGGGGTATCTCAGTACATGTACGTCTACCACCTAGTGATCTCATACTGATGGTCCGGGGGTATCTCAGTACATGTACGTCTACCACCTAGTGATCTCATACTGATGGTCCGGGGGGTATCTCAGTACATGTACGTCTACCACCTAGTGATCTCATACTGATGGTCCGGGGGTATCTCAGTACATGTACGTCTACCACCTAGTGATCTCATACTGATGGTCCGGAGGTATCTCAGTACATGTACGTCTACCACCTAGTGATCTCATACTGATGGTCCGGGGGTATCTCAGTACATGTACGTCTACCACCTAGTGATCTCATACTGATGGTCCGGGGGTATCTCAGTACATGTACGTCTACCACCTAGTGATCTCATACTGATGGTCCGGGGGGTATCTCAGTACATGTACGTCTACCACCTAGTGATCTCATACTGATGGTCCGGGGATATCTCAGTACATGTACGTCTACCACCTAGTGATCTCATACTGATGGTCCGGAGGTATCTCAGTACATGTACGTCTACCACCTAGTGATCTCATACTGATGGTCCGGGGGTATCTCAGTACATGTACGTCTACCACCTAGTGATCTCATACTGATGGTCCGGGGGTATCTCAGTACATGTACGTCTACCACCTAGTGATCTCATACTGATGGTCCGGGGGGTATCTCAGTACATGTACGTCTACCACCTAGTGATCTCATACTGATGGTCCGGGGGTGGGATCTCAGTACATGTACGTCTACCACCTAGTGATCTCATACTGATGGTCCGGAGGTATCTCAGTACATGTACGTCTACCACCTAGTGATCTCATACTGATGGTCCGGGGATCTCTCAGTACATGTACGTCTACCACCTAGTGATCTCATACTGATGGTCCGGGGATATCTCAGTACGTGTACGTCTACCACCTAGTGATCTCATACTGATGGTCCGGAGGTATCTCAGTACATGTACGTCTACCACCTAGTGATCTCATACTGATGGTCCGGGGGTATCTCAGTACATGTACGTCTACCACCTAGTGATCTCATACTGATGGTCCGGGGATATCTCAGTACATGTACGTCTACCACCTAGTGATCTCATACTGATGGTCCGGGGGGGTATCTCAGTACATGTACGTCTACCACCTAGTGATCTCATACTGATGGTCCGGGGATATCTCAGTACGTGTACGTCTCTCCGGGGACCACCTAGTGATCTCATACTGATGGTCCGGGGGGTATCTCAGTACGTGTACGTCTACCACCTAGTGATCTCATACTGATGGTCCGGGGTATCTCAGTACATGTATGTCTACCACCTAGTGATCTCATACTGATGGTCCGGGGGTATCTCAGTACATGTACGTCTACCACCTAGTGATCTCATACTGATGGTCCGGGGGTATCTCAGTACGTGTATGTCTACCACCTAGTGCCCATATAATACACAGCAATGTCCATATAATATACACCAGTGTCCATATATTATACAGCAATGTCCATATAATATACAGTAAAGTCCATATAATATACAGCAATGTCCATATAATATACACCAGTGCCCATATAATATACACCAGTGTCCATATTATATACAGCAATGTCTATATAATATACAGAAATGTCCATATAATATACACCAGTGCCCATATAATATACATCAGTGCCCATATAATATACAGCAATGTCCATATAATACACAGCAATGTCCATATAATATACACCAGTGTCCATATAATATACAGCAATGTCCATATAATATACACCAGTGTCCATATAATATACAGCAATGTCCATATAATATACACCAGTGTCCATATAATATACAGCAATGTCCATATAATATACACCAGTGCCCATATAATACACAGCAATGTTCATATAATATACAGAAATGTCCATATAATATACAGCAATGTCCATATAATATACAGCAATGTCCATATACAGTATATAGAAAGCAGAGTCAGTGATGGGGAATGATACAGTGGGGGAAAAAAAGTATTTAGTCAGCCACCAATTGTGCAAGTTTTCCCACTTATAAAGATGAGGCCGGCCTGTAATTGTCATCATAGGTAGACCTCAACTATGAGAGACAAAATGAGAAAACATATCTAGAAAATCACATTGTCTGATTTTTAAAGCATTTATTTGCAAATTATGGTGCAAAATAAGTATTTGGTCACCTACAAACAAGCAAGATTTCTGTCTCTCACAGACCTGTAACTTCTTCTGTAAGAGGCTCCTCTGTCCTCCACTCATTACCTGTAGTAATGGCTCCTGTGTGACATTGTTATCAGTATAAAAGACTCCTGTCCACAACATCAAACAGTCACACTCCAAACTCCACTATGGGGAAGACCAAAGAGCTGTGGAAGGACCAGAAACAAAATGGTAGCCCTGCACCAGGCTGGGAAGACTGAATCTGCAATAGGCAAGCAGCTTGGTGGGAAGAAATCATATATAAGCACTGGTGTATATTATATTATATGGGCACTGGTGTATATTATATGGACATTGCTGTATATTATATGGACATTGCTGTATATTATATGGACACTGGTGTATATTATATGGACATTGCTGTATATTATATGGGCACTGGTGTATATTATATGGACATTGCTGTATATTATATGGACATTGCTGTATATTATATGGACACTGGTGTATATTATATGGACATTGCTGTATATTATATGGACATTGCTGTATATTATATGGGCCCTGGTGTATATTATATGGACATTGCTGTATATTATATGGACATTGCTGTATATTATATGGACATTGCTGTATATTATATGGACATTTCTGTATATTATATGGACACTGGTGTATATTATATGGACATTGCTGTATATTATATGGACACTGGTGTATATTATATGGACATTGCTGTATATTATATGGGCCCTGGTGTATATTATATGGACATTGCTGTATATTATATGGACATTGCTGTATATTATATGGACATTGCTGTATATTATATGGACATTTCTGTATATTATATGGACACTGGTGTATATTATATGGACATTGCTGTATATTATATGGACATTGCTGTATATTATATGGACATTGCTATATATTATATGGATATTGCTGTATATTATATGGACATTGCTGTATATTATATGGACATTGCTGTATATTATATGGACATTACTGTATATTATATGGACATTGCTGTATATTATATGGGCCCTGGTGTATATTATATGGACATTGCTGTATATTATATGGACATTACTGTATATTATATGGACATTGCTGTATATTATATGGGCCCTGGTGTATATTATATGGACATTGCTGTATATTATATGGACATTGCTGTATATTATATGGACATTGCTGTATATTATATGGGCCCTGGTGTATATTATATGGACATTGCTGTATATTATATGGACATTGCTGTATATTATATGGACATTGCTATATATTATATGGATATTGCTGTATATTATATGGACATTGCTGTATATTATATGGACATTGCTGTATATTATATGGACATTGCTGTATATTATATGGACATTGCTGTATATTATATGGACACTGGTGTATAATGTATAAAGGCATCTATAGAGTAATTTTGGCTCTACAAAGAAACTGTATGGTTCTATGTAAGTATAATATAGAACCCTCAATGGCAATACCTGTGCACATATAGGGGGCGCCATTTCTTGCTTCTTCACACGGCGGAAAATGAAGAGGAATTCCTTTTACTTTTCTGCCGCTGGCATTTACGCCGCGGTCTAGCCACAACGGGATGCCGTTGCAGTGCATAAACATTCCGTCGCGGCACCCCGCTCCTGATTAGGCCCGGATGAATGGGCCTAATCAGGAGGGAGTCTCGAGCCGCGGACCCTGCGCTGCGGAATCCGCGGTAAGATCGAGCAGGACGCTTCTCTTTTCCGCGTCTTGCTGCGATCTCTGCCTCAATTGCAAACAATGGATGAAAGCTGGCCTGAAATACGCGGCAAATTACTCCGTGTGAACACACCCTTAGAGAGAAGACCTGAGATTAGCCTGTGTGGTGTGTGAGGTCTACATGGAGTCCCTTCCTATGCGGGGGTGTGTGTGTGTGTGTGTGTGTGTGTGTGTGTGTGTGTGTGAGTGTGTGAGTGTGTGAGTGTGTGTGTGTGTGTGTGTGTGTGTATATATATACAGTATATATATATATATATATATATCTGTGTGTGTATATATGTGTGTATATATATAGCCGTCTGGGGAGGAGACGTGTTTGCACTTTCCAGTCATTTGCATCACATACATCAGGTGCAGTCACATGTAGTGCAGGAGAGCGGGCGGGGACAGTCTGCCATCTGTTACCAGTCACTGACAGCAGGGAGTAACTAAGGGTTAACAGCAAGAGGAAATCTGAGAACAATCATGTCACATACTCCAGTCACCTCCAGAGCTGCAATCACTACTGTGTTATCTGTGGTGTTACATAGGACTGCAGGTGACATCTACTACATTACCTGTACTCAGAGAGTTATCACTGTGTTATCTGTGGTGTTACATAGGACTGCAGGTGACATCTACTACATTATCTGTACTCAGAGAGTTATCTCTGTGTTATCTGTGGTGTTACATAGGACTGCGGGTGACATCTACTACATTATCTGTACTCAGAGAGTTATCTCTGTGTTATCTGTGGTGTTACATAGGACTGCAGGTGACACTACTACATTATCTGTACTCAGAGAGTTATCACTGTGTTATCTGTGGTGTTACATAGGACTGCAGGTGACATCTACTACATTATCTGTACTCAGAGAGTTATCACTGTGTTATCTGTGGTGTTACATAGGACTGCAGGTGACATCTACTACATTATCTGTACTCAGAGAGTTATCACTGTGTTATCTGTGGTGTTACATAGGACTGCAGGTGACACTACTACATTATCTGTACTCAGAGAGTTATCACTGTGTGTTATCTGTGGTGTTACATAGGACTGCAGGTGACACTACCACATTATCTGTACTCAGAGAGTTATCACTGTGTTATCTGTGGTGTTACATAGGACTGCAGGTGACATCTACTACATTATCTGTACTCAGAGAGTTATCACTGTGTTATCTGTGGTGTTACATAGGACTGCAGGTGACATCTACTACATTATCTGTACTCAGAGAGTTATCACTGTGTGTTATCTGTGGTGTTACATAGGACTGCAGGTGACATCTACTACATTATCTGTACTCAGAGAGTTATCACTGTGTTATCTGTGGTGTTACATAGGACTGCAGGTGACATCTACTACATTATCTGTACTCAGAGAGTTATCACTGTGTTATCTGTGGTGTTACATAGGACTGCAGGTGACTACTACATTATCTGTACTCAGAGAGTTATCACTGTGTTATCTGTGGTGTTACATAGGACTGCAGGTGACATCTACTACATTATCTATACTCAGAGAGTTATCACTGTGTTATCTGTGGTGTTACATAGGACTGCAGGTGACACTACTACATTATCTGTACTCAGAGAGTTATCACTGTGTTATCTGTGGTGTTACATAGGACTACAGGTGACATCTACTACATTATCTGTACTCAGAGAGTTATCACTGTGTTATCTGTGGTGTTACATAGGACTGCAGGTGACATCTACTACATTATCTGTACTCAGAGAGTTATCACTGTGTTATCTGTGGTGTTACATAGGACTGCAGGTGACATCTACTACATTATCTGTACTCAGAGAGTTATCACTGTGTTATCTGTGGTGTTACATAGGACTGCCGGTGACATCTACTACATTATCTGTACTCAGAGAGTTATCACTGTGTTATCTGTGGTGTTACATAGGACTGCAGGTGACATCTACTACATTATCTGTACTCAGAGAGTTATCACTGTGTTATCTGTGGTGTTACATAGGACTGCAGGTGACACTACTACATTATCTGTACTCAGAGACTTATCACTGTGTTATCTGTGGTGTTACATAGGACTGCAGGTGACATCTACTACATTATCTGTACTCAGAGAGTTATCACTGTGTTATCTGTGGTGTTACATAGGACTGCAGGTGACATCTACTACATTATCTGTACTCAGAGAGTTATCACTGTGTTATCTGTGGTGTTACATAGGACTGCAGGTGACACCTACTACATTATCTGTACTCAGAGAGTTATCACTGTGTGTTATCTGTGGTGTTACATAGGACTGCAGGTGACACTACTACATTATCTGTACTCAGAGAGTTATCGCTGTGTTATCTGTGGTGTTACATAGGACTGCAGGTGACATCTACTTCATTATCTGTACTCAGAGAGTTATCACTGTGTTATCTGTGGTGTTACATAGGACTGCAGGTGACACCTACTACATTATCTGTACTCAGAGAGTTATCACTGTGTTATCTGTGGTGTTACATAGGACTGCAGGTGACATCTACTACATTATCTGTACTCAGAGAGTTATCACTGTGTGTTATCTGTGGTGTTACATAGGACTGCAGGTGACACCTACTACATTATCTGTACTCAGAGAGTTATCACTGTGTGTTATCTGTGGTGTTACATAGGACTGCAGGTGACACTACTACATTATCTGTACTCAGAGAGTTATCGCTGTGTTATCTGTGGTGTTACATAGGACTGCAGGTGACATCTACTTCATTATCTGTACTCAGAGAGTTATCACTGTGTGTTATCTGTGGTGTTACATAGGACTGCAGGTGACATCTACTACATTATCTGTACTCAGAGAGTTATCACTGTGTTATCTGTGGTGTTACATAGGACTGCAGGTGATATCTACTACATTATCTGTACTCAGAGAGTTATCACTGTGTTATCTGTGGTGTTACATAGGACTGCAGGTGACATCTACTACATTATCTGTACTCAGAGAGTTATCACTGTGTTATATGTGGTGTTACATAGGACTGCAGGTGACATCTACTACATTATCTGTACTCAGAGAGTTATCACTGTGTTATCTGTGGTGTTACATAGGACTGCAGGAGATATCTACTACATTATCTGTACTCAGAGAGTTATCACTGTGTTATCTGTGGTGTTACATAGGACTGCAGGAGACATCTACTACATTATCTGTACTCAGAGAGTTATCACTGTGTTATCTGTGGTGTTACATAGGACTGCAGGAGACATCTACTACATTATCTGTACTCAGAGAGTTATCACTGTGTTATCTGTGGTGTTACATAGGACTGCAGGTGACATCTACTACATTATCTGTACTCAGAGTTATCACTGTGTTATCTGTGGTGTTACATAGGACTGCAGGTGACATCTACTACATTATCTGTACTCAGAGAGTTATCACTGTGTTATCTGTGGTGTTACATAGGACTGCAGGTGACATCTACTACATTATCTGTACTCAGAGAGTTATCACTGTGTTATCTGTGGTGTTACATAGGACTGCAGGTGACATCTACTACATTACCTGTACTCAGAGAGTTATCACTGTGTTATCTGTGGTGTTACATAGGACTGCAGGTGACATCTACTACATTATCTGTACTCAGAGAGTTATCACTGTGTTATCTGTGGTGTTACATAGGACTGCAGGTGACATCTACTACATTACCTGTACTCAGAGAGTTATCACTGTGTTATCTGTGGTGTTACATAGGACTGCAGGTGACATCTACTACATTATCTGTACTCAGAGAGTTATCACTGTGTTATCTGTGGTGTTACATAGGACTGCAGGTGACATCTACTACATTATCTGTACTCAGAGAGTTATCACTGTGTTATCTGTGGTGTTACATAGGACTGCAGGTAACATCTACTACATTATCTGTACTCAGAGAGTTATCACTGTGTTATCTGTGGTGTTACATAGGACTGCAGGTGACATCTACTACATTATCTGTACTCAGAGAGTTATCACTGTGATATCTGTGGTGTTACATAGGACTGCCGGTGACACTACTACATTAGCTGTACTCAGAGAGTTATCACTATGTTATCTGTGGTGTTACATAGGACTGCAGGTGATATCTACTACATTATCTGTACTCAGAGAGTTATCACTGTGTTATCTGTGGTGTTACATAGGACTGCAGGTGACATCTACTACATTATCTGTACTCAGAGAGTTATCACTGTGTTATCTGTGGTGTTACATAGGACTGCAGGTGACACTACTACATTACCTGTACTCAGAGAGTTATCACTGTGTTATCTGTGGTGTTACATAGGACTGCAGGTGACATCTACTACATTATCTGTACTCAGAGAGTTATCACTGTGTTATCTGTGGTGTTACATAGGACTGCAGGTGACATCTACTACATTATCTGTACTCAGAGAGTTATCACTGTGATATCTGTGGTGTTACATAGGACTGCAGGTGACATCTACTACATTATCTGTACTCAGAGAGTTATCACTGTGTTATCTGTGGTGTTACATAGGACTGCAGGTGACACTACTACATTATCTGTACTCAGAGAGTTATCACTGTGTTATCTGTGGTGTTACATAGGACTGCAGGTGACATCTACTACATTACCTGTACTCAGAGAGTTATCACTGTGTTATCTGTGGTGTTACATAGGACTGCAGGTGACACTACTACATTATCTGTACTCAGAGAGTTATCACTGTGTTATCTGTGGTGTTACATAGGACTGCAGGTGACATCTACTACATTATCTGTACTCAGAGTTATCACTGTGTTGTGTGTGGTGTTACATAGGACTGCAGGTTGTGTGTGTGTGACTGGTGCAGGTCACTATAGTGATGTGATACATGCTGCAGTCGCTGCTTCTGGTCGGTGACTATCGCTGCCTCTCTCGGTAGTAGGGGGTGACGTCTCCATGGATACAATGGCCCTTGTGTCCCTCTGAGGCCCCCATTGTCCCGGCTGCGCTCCCCCTCATATACAGATTACTTTTCTCTACAATTAGACATTTAAGAAAACTCTACTAATACCTGTCTGACAACGGCGTGTGACCATGGCGACCCCAATTACCAGGACGAGCCCTCCTCACCATCTATCCTTAGGGGAACAGCCACCAGACAGAGTGGTGACCATCAAGATGATGTCTCCAGAAGCTGAAAACGTGCCCTGACCCAGCAGTGCTCACAGCTGAGGGTTTGTTACAGTTGTGTGGTGAATATGCCGCTGATACGTTTATCTCCCCGGACTCTCTCCTAGATGTAATAAATATGGTACATACGACCTCGGTTACACGCCTAACTATCCTGAAATATCAGAGAGACTCCCAGGAATAGGTCACATCTCCCATGAGCCTGGTGGTCATCTCCTTCTGTCCCTACGCTTATCTCCACTCCTGGAGGCCACCCCAGACAACGTCCGGACTGTGACCCTGGCATCAAGATGGTGCCCAGGTGTGGAGGTAGTGTGGGAAGAAGGATAGAGGGGAGCCGAACATGTGGGAACAGAGGAGTAATGTCTGTAGTGTGTAGGCGGAGGACTAGTCTGGGGTCTGCTGTCTGTATATGGGGGCCTACATGTGTATACAGGGGGCTGCTGTCTGTATACAGGAATCTGTATACATATATAATATGGGCCTGATCTGGGGTCTATATATAGGTGCATCTGATCTGGGGTCTGTATATATATATATATATAAGGGCCTGATTTGAGGTCTATATATAGGGGGATCTGATCTGCAGTCTATATATAGAGTATCTGATATGGGATTTATATCTGAGGGGTCTGGTATGTGGTCTATATATAGGGGGATCTGATCTGGGGTGTATAGATAGGGTGATCTGATCTGGGGTCTGTATATAGGGGAAATCTGATCTGGGGTCTATATATAGGGGTATCTGATCTGGGGTCTGTATATAGGGGGATCTGATCTGGGGTCTGTATATAGGGGGAAATCTGATCTGGGGTCTATATATAGGGGGATCTGATCTGTAGTCTATAGGGGGATCTCATATGGGGTCTTATAGATAGGGGGATCTGTTCTGGGGTCTATATATAGGGGATCTGTTTTGGGGTCTATATATAGGGGTATCTGATCTGGGGTCTGTATATAGGGGGATCTGTTCTGGGGTCTATAGATAGGGTGATCTGATCTGGGGTCTATATATAGGGGGATCTGTTCTGGGGTCTATCTATAGGGGGCTCTGTTCTGGGGTCTATAGATAGGGTGATCTGTTCTGGGGTCTATCTATAGGGGATCTGATAGGGATCTATATCTGAGGGGTCTGGTATGTGGTCTATAGATAGGGTGATCTGTTCTGGGGTCTATATATAGGAGGATCTGTTCTGGGGTCTATATATAGGGGGCTCTGTTCTGGGGTCTATCTATAGGGGATCTGTTTAGGGGTCTATATATAGGGGGATCTGATCTGGGGTCTGTATATAGGGGGATCTGTTCTGGGGTCTATAGATAGGGTGATCTGATCTGGGGTCTATATATAGGGGGATCTGTTCTGGGGTCTATCTATAGGGGGCTCTGTTCTGGGGTCTATAGATAGGGTGATCTGTTCTGGGGTCTATATATAGGGGATCTGTTTTGGGGTCTATATATAGGGGGCTCTGTTCTGGGGTCTATCTATAGGGGATCTGTTTTGGGGTCTATATATAGGGGGATATGATCTGGGGTCTGTATATAGGGGGATCTGTTCTGGGGTCTATAGATAGGGTGATCTGATCTGGGGTCTATCTATAGGGGATCTGATAGGGATCTATATCTAGGGGTCTGGTATGTGGTCTATATTCATTTTGGGGCTCATATAGACTATTTGTGATGTAGAGGTTGTAGGTTGGGGGTGTGTCCTATATAAATGGGTGGGGCAGAAGGAGACTTATTTGCGCCACGTCCTCCGCCTGTAGTTGGTGGGTGTGCGTCATGTCTGGGCCGATCACTTACTGCTGTTTCTTGGTCAGCTCCTGCTCCTTCTGCACCAGGTCCTGCTTCAGAGAGGCCAGCATCTCCACACTGACGTCCACCTGCCTGGTCAGCTCTGAGGCCCGGTCCTCCAGCTCCTGCTTCTCCCGCCCCAGCCTTACGCTCTCCTGCTTGGCCTTCTCCAGCTCCGTACTCTTCCTCTCCAGCTCCACCTGCAGCCTTCCCACCTGGGTGGCGATTTTTTGCTCCACCTCCTCGGTCAACTTCTCCAGACGCTTGTCCACCTCCAGCTTCTCAAACGCCCTGACTTTCAATCTGGCCAGACCTTCCTCATAGGCGGCATCCACCGCCGCAGAGGCCGCGGCAGCTGCTGCCACTGCAGCCGGAGGAGGAGAGTGAGACGCCATGGTGGTCTTGGTGAAAATCTCCCCCAGTGGGATCTCCACCTCCTGGGTGAAACGCGTAGATGCTTGGCTGAAGTCTTCTGCTTGGACTAAGTCCCGAGTGAACCTCTGCTCCTTGCCCTGGAAGGATGTGCTTTCAAAGACCTCCCTACGATGGGCAGGGGTCAGCAAGGCCGCCTCGCTGGTCAGGGGGAAAACGGTGGCGTCACAGATGCTGTTGGTCTTGGACAGGACATAGAGGGTCTCGTAGGTGTGGTTATATTCCAGGTGGGCCCTCAGGGAGGACAGGCTCCTGAAACGTTTGTGCTCACCGCACCGTGGACACCGATAGGGCAGATCCAGAGAGGCCATGCCTCAGCTCATACGTGGCTGCTGGTCCTCCAGCCCTAATCCCAGCAGGATGCCGCTGAGGGTCATGGTGTGACGGGGAATCTGGATGGGTCACAACTGCGGGGCGAGCAAGACTTCAACAGTCTTCGCAAGAATGGGCTCATCTCTGAAGTCCACAGGAGATGGAAGGGAGGGCACCGAGATCTGTTGTGTCAGTGGATCACTCAGATGACCGGGGATCTGCCACATCCACCACTGTAGAGAGAAAGAAGAAACAAGTTACAAAAGTCTGTTCACCATATGGCAGTATTGTGTGCAGAGTGTATTGTTAGGTGATAGATTAGTTATGTGCTCACTATATGGCGGTATTATTCAGGAAATGTTTTACAGTATTATGTAGTACT
This sequence comes from Leptodactylus fallax, assembly GCA_947044405.1. Classification (NCBI taxonomy): domain Eukaryota; kingdom Metazoa; phylum Chordata; class Amphibia; order Anura; family Leptodactylidae; genus Leptodactylus; species Leptodactylus fallax. Next base: position 96,851 of record CAMRHE010001281.1, read on the forward strand.
GTATATTACATGGCGGTATTGTGTGCAGGGTGTAGTATTAGATCACTGTAATTATGCGATCACTATATGGCGGTATTATTCAGGTAATGTTTTACAGTATTCTGTTGTACTGTATATTACACGGCGGTATAGTTTGCAGGGTGTAGTATTAGATCACTGTAATTATGCGATCACTATATGGCGGTATTATTCAGGTAATGTTTTACAGTATTATGTAGTACTGTATATTACATGGCGGTATTGTGTGCAGGGTGTAATATTAGATCATTGTAATTATGTGATCACTATATGGCGGTATTATTCAGGTAATGTTTTACAGTATTCTGTACTGTATATTACACGGCGGTATTGTGTGCAGGGTGTAGTATTATATCATTGTAATTATGTGATCACAATATGGCGGTATTATTCAGGTAATGTTTTACAGTATTCTGTACTGTATATTACACGGCGGTATTGTGTGCAGGGTGTAGTATTAGATCATTGTAATTATGTGATCACAATATGGCGGTATTATTCAGGTAATGTTTTACAGTATTATGTGATCACTGTATATTACATGGTGGTACTGTGTGCAGGGTGTAGTATTAGATCACTGTAATTATGTGATCACTATATGGCGGTATTATTTAGGTAATATTTTACAGTATTATGTGATACTGTATATTACACGACGGTACTGTGTGCAATATTAGATCACTGTAATTATGTGCTCACTATATGGCGGTATTATTTAGGTAATGTTTTACAGTATTATGTAGTACTGTATATTACACGGAGGTACAGTGTGCAGGGTGTAGTATTAGATCATTGTAATTATGTGATCACAATATGGCGGTATTATTCAGGTAATGTTTTACAGTATTATGTAGTACTGTATATTACACGGCGGTATTGTGTGCAGGGTGTAGTATTAGATCATTGTAATTATGTGATCACAATATGGCGGTATTATTCAGGTAATGTTTTACAGTATTATGTAGTACTGTATATTACACGGCGGTATTGTGTGCAGGGTGTAGTATTAGATCATTGTAATTATGTGATCACAATATGGCGGTATTATTCAGGTAATGTTTTACAGTATTATGTAGTACTGTATATTACACGGCGGTATTGTGTGCACGGTGTAGTATTAGATCAATGTAATTATGTGATCACTATATGGTGGTATTATTCAGGTAATGTTTTACAGTATTATGTAGTGCTGTATATTACATGGCGGTATTGTGTGCAGGGTGTAATATTAGATCACTGTAATTATGTGATCACAATATGGCGGTATTATTCAGGTAATGTTTTACAGTATTATGTAGTACTGTATATTACACGGCGGTATTGTGTGCACGGTGTAGTATTAGATCATTGTAATTATGTGATCACTATATGGCGGTATTATTCAGGTAATCTTTTACAGTATTATATGATCACTGTATATTACACGACGGTACTGTGTGCAGGGTGTAATATTAGATCATTGTAATTATGCGATCACTATATGGCGGTATTATTCAGGTAATGTTTTACAGTATTCTGTTGTACTGTATATTACATGGCGGTACTGTGTGCAATATTAGATCATTGTAATTATGTGATCACTATATGGCGGTATTATTCAGGAAATGTTTTACAGTATTATGTGATCACTGTATATTACATGGTGGTACTGTGTGCAGGGTGTAGTATTAGATTACTGTAATTATGTGATCACTATATGGCGGTATTATTTAGGTAATATTTTACAGTATTATGTAGTGCTGTATATTACATGGCGGTATTGTGTGCAGGGTGTAATATTAGATCATTGTAATTATGTGATCACTATATGGTGGTATTATTCAGGTAATGTTTGACAGTATTCTGTACTGTATATTACACGGCGGTATTGTGTGCAGGGTGTAGTATTAGATCATTGTAATTATGTGATCACTATGGCGGTATTATTCAGGTAATGTTTTACAGTATTATGTGATCACTGTATATTACATGGTGGTACTGTGTGCAGGGTGTAGTATTAGATCACTGTAATTATGTGATCACTATATGGCGGTATTATTTAGGTAATATTTTACAGTATTATGTGATACTGTATATTACACGACGGTACTGTGTGCAATATTAGATCACTGTAATTATGTGCTCACTATATGGCGGTATTATTTAGGTAATGTTTTACAGTATTATGTAGTACTGTATATTACACGGAGGTACAGTGTGCAGGGTGTAGTATTAGATCATTGTAATTATGTGATCACAATATGGCGGTATTATTCAGGTAATGTTTTACAGTATTATGTAGTACTGTATATTACACGGCGGTATTGTGTGCAGGGTGTAGTATTAGATCATTGTAATTATGTGATCACAATATGGCGGTATTATTCAGGTAATGTTTTACAGTATTATGTAGTACTGTATATTACACGGCGGTATTGTGTGCAGGGTGTAGTATTAGATCATTGTAATTATGTGATCACAATATGGCGGTATTATTCAGGTAATGTTTTACAGTATTATGTAGTACTGTATATTACACGGCGGTATTGTGTGCACGGTGTAGTATTAGATCAATGTAATTATGTGATCACTATATGGTGGTATTATTCAGGTAATGTTTTACAGTATTATGTAGTGCTGTATATTACATGGCGGTATTGTGTGCAGGGTGTAATATTAGATCACTGTAATTATGTGATCACAATATGGCGGTATTATTCAGGTAATGTTTTACAGTATTATGTAGTACTGTATATTACACGGCGGTATTGTGTGCACGGTGTAGTATTAGATCATTGTAATTATGTGATCACTATATGGCGGTATTATTCAGGTAATCTTTTACAGTATTATATGATCACTGTATATTACACGACGGTACTGTGTGCAGGGTGTAATATTAGATCATTGTAATTATGCGATCACTATATGGCGGTATTATTCAGGTAATGTTTTACAGTATTCTGTTGTACTGTATATTACATGGCGGTACTGTGTGCAATATTAGATCATTGTAATTATGTGATCACTATATGGCGGTATTATTCAGGAAATGTTTTACAGTATTATGTGATCACTGTATATTACATGGTGGTACTGTGTGCAGGGTGTAGTATTAGATTACTGTAATTATGTGATCACTATATGGCGGTATTATTTAGGTAATATTTTACAGTATTATGTAGTGCTGTATATTACATGGCGGTATTGTGTGCAGGGTGTAATATTAGATCATTGTAATTATGTGATCACTATATGGTGGTATTATTCAGGTAATGTTTGACAGTATTCTGTACTGTATATTACACGGCGGTATTGTGTGCAGGGTGTAGTATTAGATCATTGTAATTATGTGATCACTATGGCGGTATTATTCAGGTAATGTTTTACAGTATTATGTGATCACTGTATATTACATGGTGGTACTGTGTGCAGGGTGTAGTATTAGATCACTGTAATTATGTGATCACTATATGGCGGTATTATTTAGGTAATATTTTACAGTATTATGTGATACTGTATATTACACGACGGTACTGTGTGCAATATTAGATCACTGTAATTATGTGCTCACTATATGGCGGTATTATTTAGGTAATGTTTTACAGTATTATGTAGTACTGTATATTACACGGAGGTACAGTGTGCAGGGTGTAGTATTAGATCATTGTAATTATGTGATCACAATATGGCGGTATTATTCAGGTAATGTTTTACAGTATTATGTAGTACTGTATATTACACGGCGGTATTGTGTGCAGGGTGTAGTATTAGATCATTGTAATTATGTGATCACAATATGGCGGTATTATTCAGGTAATGTTTTACAGTATTATGTAGTACTGTATATTACACGGCGGTATTGTGTGCAGGGTGTAGTATTAGATCATTGTAATTATGTGATCACAATATGGCGGTATTATTCAGGTAATGTTTTACAGTATTATGTAGTACTGTATATTACACGGCGGTATTGTGTGCACGGTGTAGTATTAGATCAATGTAATTATGTGATCACTATATGGTGGTATTATTCAGGTAATGTTTTACAGTATTATGTAGTGCTGTATATTACATGGCGGTATTGTGTGCAGGGTGTAATATTAGATCACTGTAATTATGTGATCACAATATGGCGGTATTATTCAGGTAATGTTTTACAGTATTATGTAGTACTGTATATTACACGGCGGTATTGTGTGCACGGTGTAGTATTAGATCATTGTAATTATGTGATCACTATATGGCGGTATTATTCAGGTAATCTTTTACAGTATTATATGATCACTGTATATTACACGACGGTACTGTGTGCAGGGTGTAATATTAGATCATTGTAATTATGCGATCACTATATGGCGGTATTATTCAGGTAATGTTTTACAGTATTCTGTTGTACTGTATATTACATGGCGGTACTGTGTGCAATATTAGATCATTGTAATTATGTGATCACTATATGGCGGTATTATTCAGGAAATGTTTTACAGTATTATGTGATCACTGTATATTACATGGTGGTACTGTGTGCAGGGTGTAGTATTAGATTACTGTAATTATGTGATCACTATATGGCGGTATTATTTAGGTAATATTTTACAGTATTATGTAGTGCTGTATATTACATGGCGGTATTGTGTGCAGGGTGTAATATTAGATCATTGTAATTATGTGATCACTATATGGTGGTATTATTCAGGTAATGTTTGACAGTATTCTGTACTGTATATTACACGGCGGTATTGTGTGCAGGGTGTAGTATTAGATCATTGTAATTATGTGATCACTATGGCGGTATTATTCAGGTAATGTTTTACAGTATTATGTGATCACTGTATATTACATGGTGGTACTGTGTGCAGGGTGTAGTATTAGATCACTGTAATTATGTGATCACTATATGGCGGTATTATTTAGGTAATATTTTACAGTATTATGTGATACTGTATATTACACGACGGTACTGTGTGCAATATTAGATCATTGTAATTATGTGCTCACTATATGGCGGTATTATTTAGGTAATGTTTTACAGTATTATGTAGTACTGTATATTACACGGAGGTACAGTGTGCAGGGTGTACAGTCATGGCCAAAAGTTTTGAGAATGATACAAATATTAATTTTTACAAAGTCTACTGCTTCAGTTTTTCTAATGGCAATTTGCATATACTCCAGAATGTTATAAAGAGTGATCAGCTTAACAGCAATTACTTGCAAAGTCAATATTTGCCTAGAAAATGAACTTTATCCCCCAAAACACATTTCAACATCATTGCAGCCCTGCCTTAAAAGGACCACCTAACATCGTTTCAGTGATTGCTCCATTAACACAGGTGTGGGTGTTGATGAGGACAGGGCTGGAGATCAATCTGTCATGATTAAGTAAGAATGACACCACTGGACACTTTAAAAGGAGGCTGGTGCTTGCCATCATTGTTTCTCTTCTGTTAACCATGGTTATCTCTAAAGAAACACGTGCAGTCATCATTGCACTGCACAAAAATGGCCTAACTGGGAAGAGTATTGCAGCTAGAAAGATTGCACCTCAGTCAACAATCTATCGCATCATCAAGAACTTCAAGGAGAGAGGTTCCATTGGTGCCAAAAAGGCTCCAGGGCGCCCAAGAAAGACCAGCAAGCGGCAGGACCGTCTCTTAAAAGTGTTTCAGCTGCGGGATGGGGCTACCAGCAGTGCAGAGCTTGCTGAGGAATGGCAGCAGGCAGGTGTGAGTGCATCTGCACGCACTGTGAGGCGGAGACTCTTGGAGCTAGGCCTGGTCTCAAGGAGGGCAGCAAAGAAGCCACTTCTCTCCAGAAAAAACATCAGGGACAGACTGATATTCTGCAAAAGGTACAGGGAGTGGACTGCTGAGGACTGGGGTAAAGTCATTTTCTCTGATGAATCCCCTTTTCGATTGTTTGGAACATCTGGAAAACAGCTTATTCGGAGAAGAAGAGGTGAGCGCTACCACCAGTCTTGTCTCATGCCAACTGTAAAGCATCCTGAAACCATTCATGTGTGGGGTTGCTTCTCAGCCAAGGGAATCGGCTCTCTCACAGTCTTGCCATGAATAAAGAATGGTACCAGAATGTCCTCCAAGAGCAACTTCTCCCAACCGTCCAAGAGCAGTTTGGCGCTCAACAATGCCTTTTCCAGCATGATGGAGCACCTTGCCATAAAGCAAAGGTGATAACTAAATGGCTCAGGGAACAAAACATAGAGATTTTGGGTCCATGGCCTGGAAACTCCCCAGATCTTAATCCCATTGAGAACTTGTGGTCAATCATCAAGAGACGGGTGGACAAACAAAAACCAACAAATTCAGACAAAATTAAAGCATTGATTCTGCAAGAATGGACTGCTATCAGTCAGGATTTGGTCCAGAAGTTGATTGAGAGCATGCCAGGGAGAATTGCAGAGGTCCTGAAGAAGAAGGGTCAACACTGCAAATATTGACTTGCTGCATTAACTCATTCTAACTGTCAATATAAGCTTCTGTTACTCATAATATGAATGCAATTCTATTTCTGTATGTGATAAAAACATCTGACAAACACACATAAAAACCAGAGGGCAGCAGATCATGTGAAAATATAATATTTGTGTCATTCTCAAAACTTTTGGCCATGACTGTAGTATTAGATCATTGTAATTATGTGATCACTATATGGCGGTATTATTTAGGTAATGTTTTACAGTATTATTTAGTACTGTATATTACACGGCAGTATTGTCTGCAGAGTGTAGTATTAGATCATTGTAATTATGTGATCACTATATGGCGGTATTATTCAGGTAATGTTTTACAGTATTATATGATCACTGTATATTACACGATGGTACTGTGTGCAGGGTGTAATATTAGATCATTGTAATTATGTGAACACTATATGGCGGTATTATTCAGGTAATGTTTTACAGTATTGTGTGGTTCTGTATATTACATGGCAGTAGTGTGAACAGGGTCTCTGCTGACAACCCAAGCTCAGCACTGACACCCCCAGCCGGCTGCACGCCTGTCCTAGCAGCGCTGGTGCTGTGCTACCACCTCCCACTGGCTGATGATTTTGGTTTCTATCGGCCATTGATCAGTAAAGATCTTCTCGGTGAATCTTTGGCTCTTTGGGTTCCTAAGTGCAATTGTTTCGGAGCAGTGTATATATAGAAACCCGCAGGGAAGGATTCTCTACTGTGACGTGATTTGCCCGGGGGGCACTGAGACCTGCCATGAGCGTGTTTATTGGGCACTCTACCCCGTCATGTCCAGCCATACAGTAATAAGTCACATCTTTAGTCTTGAGTAACCCCATTAAATAATGAGAATCTGCTGCGGGCGACTAGAGAAAACATTCCTGGGGCGGCTGTGACTATAAATACTGCCCCCTGGTGACCACCGTGACCGCGTCATACACTGAGCCCTAACGCAGGGGACGGCTGAACACACATATCACATCTGATATTCTGGGCACGCTCCATCTGGGGCCCCGGAGCCCCATACCATGGTGGAGGGCGACATATCAGGGGTTCACTTTCTTCTGCTCCTCATTTGTCCAGTCCTAGATTATCAGAATTTCACTTTATCTGTAAATCTCCGGCTCTGAGAGCTCGGGGAAGGTGGTGGCCCCGGGGCCCTGTGATATTACGGGTGTCAGGACCGGTTTGTGGAAGATTTAGAGGGATAACCTTTAGTGAGTGGCGGACGCAGCGTGACGCGGTGGCTTCAGGGAGACGAGATACTGTGTGACAGCCGGGGAGAGGAAGGAGCGAGACAAGGCAAAGAAAGTCTCTTTCCCCCCTTCCTCCAGTAACCACAGGGGGCGCCTGTCACTGTAAGCCCCCACCCCATGACAGCGCTCCGGCTGAAACTGCAAAACCAAGTCTGGCACGTACACGCTGCTGCTTCCTAGAAGACACAAACCGAAAACATTTTGCCTAAAATCAAGACGTCGGCTGTTTCTATCAGTTCCTTGGAAAGCTGGGTGATACAGAGGTCAGAGCCTGTGGTTTAGCTGTACTATCTCGTGGACGGTATCTAATGGTCACCAATAAATTCTGCTTTACATCATCAGGTGTCACTGAATGTGACTCCCCCAGACAGATCCGGACCCTCCAACGACGGCCCGAGACCCCAGAAGAAGCCGCCGCAAGCCAAAGACAATAACAAGTCTATGCAAAGTAAGACAAGGAGCGAATCACCTGACAGATGTAAGTGTGAACAGCGCCAGGCTGCGATGATGAAGGAATCAGAGGATTTACGGAATGTTCTCAGCGCCGGGCGCACGAGGCTTTCATCTTATTTATAGTTCATGCAAATGCCCAATTTACAGGAGGAACTATCAAGTGACATCAAGGTGAAGTATTATCCATATAAATACCCAGTTACCATGGCAGGAGAGCTGCGTGCGCTACCCAGAGACATTACACTGCGAACTCCTGAAACTACTTTATCTATTCTAGAAGATTCTGCGGAGAGAGGAAACACGACAGACAGAGGGACAGATCCACAGAACGATCGATGGAGAAACAGATAGACGGACATGAGAAAGATGGATGGATGGATAGATATGACATAGATAGATGATAGACACAATGTAGATATCCCTGGTGTCTATTAGATGGAAGTATTTATCACCTACCTACAGGACAGCAGGTGTATATATGACCGCAGGGGATATAGAATGGCCTATATACCCCCTCATGTTGTATAGCATGGTGCTGGTAGGGATTAATATCCCCGGAGTCTAGTGGGTTAATAACTACAGCCCTGATGTCTATCTAGTGGGTTAAGCCATGTTCACACACAGCAGATCAGCCATACACACAGATAATGGGCGCCATCCTCTGTGGGACTTAGTTTTACCCTTTGTGCTGTGGATTCTGGGACGTCAGCGTGTTACCGCGTGCGGCATGTGGCGGGCTGATAAGGGAGTCTTCTCCTCGGAGCTGCTGATGTCTCGGGGCTGACACACTTTCTACTTATTATTACCTGTTCCCATGGTGATGGACACGTCGTGACGCCCTCGATGATTCCTTCATATCTATTTTTCAAGCAGTTTCCTCATTAAAGGTCTAATGTCTCTTTGATCAAAATAAAAATAAACAGAAGATGTTGACGGATCGTACGACGCAGGAACCGCCACCATGGTACGTGAGAGGAGACTACTACACCTGATGGAGCAACAGATGTACGTCACCTAATGTCACCAAGCGGCCACCGCCAAGAGCGGACAACCAACTATACATCAGCCGGTTACCATCACTGTACAGTATACACCTAGTAGATACACCGTCACCCATCACTGTACAGTATATATCTAGTAGATACACCATCACCCATCAACAGGTTACCATCACTGTACAGTATATATCTAGTAGATACACCGTCACATATCTAGTAGATACACAGTCACATATCTAGTAGATACACCGTCACCAATCAGGTTACCATCACTGTACAGTATATATCTAGTAGATACACTGTCACCCATCAGCAGGTTACCATCACTGTACAGTATATATCTAGTAGATACATCGTCACATATCTAGTAGATACACCGTCACCCATCAGCAGGTTACCATCACTGTACAGTATATATCTAGAAGATACACCGTCACATATCTAGTAGATACACCATCACCCATCACTGTACAGTATACACCTAGTAGATATACCATCACCCATCACTGTACAGTATATATCTAGTAGATACACCATCACCCATCAACAGGTTACCATCACTGTACAGTATATATCTAGTAGATACACCGTCACATATCTAGTAGATACACCGTCACCCATCAGCAGGTTACCATCACTCTACAGTATATATCTAGTAGATACACCGTCACATATCTAGTAGATACACCATCACCCATCACTGTACAGTATACACCTAGTAGATATACCATCACCCATCACTGTACAGTATATATCTAGTAGATACACCATCACCCATCAACAGGTTACCATCACTGTACAGTATATATCTAGTAGATACACCGTCACATATCTAGTAGATACACCGTCACCCATCAGCAGGTTACCATCACTCTACAGTATATATCTAGTAGATACACCGTCACCCATCAGCAGGTTACCATCACTGTACAGTATATATCCAGTAGATACATCGTCACCTATCAGGTTACCATCACTGTACAGTATATATCTAGTAGATACACTGTCACCCATCAGCAGGTTACCATCACTGTACAGTATATATCTAGTAGATACACCATCAGCAGGTTACCATCACTGTACAGTATATATCTAGTAGATACACTGTCACCCATCAGCAGGTTACCATCACTGTACAGTATATATCTAGTAGATACACCATCAGCAGGTTACCATCACTGTACAGTATATATCTAGTAGATACACTGTCACCCATCAGCAGGTTACCATCACTGTACAGTATATATCTAGTAGATACGCCGTCAGCCGTCACCAGGTTACCATCACTGTACAGTATATATCTAGTAGATACACCGTCACATATCTAGTAGATACACAGTCACATATCTAGTAGATACACCGTCACCAATCAGGTTACCATCACTGTACAGTATATATCTAGTAGATACACTGTCACCCATCAGCAGGTTACCATCACTGTACAGTATATATCTAGTAGATACACCGTCACATATCTAGTAGATACACCATCACCCATCACTGTACAGTATACACCTAGTAGATATACCATCACCCATCACTGTACAGTATATATCTAGTAGATACATCGTCACCTATCAGGTTACCATCACTGTACAGTATATATCTAGTAGATACACTGTCACCCATCAGCAGGTTACCATCACTGTACAGTATATATCTAGTAGATACACTGTCACCCATCAGCAGGTTACCATCACTGTACAGTATATATCTAGTAGATACGCCGTCAGCCGTCACCAGGTTACCATCACTGTACAGTATATATCTAGTAGATACACCGTCACCCATCAACAGGGTACCATCACTGTACAGTATATATCTAGTAGATACACCATCACCCATCAACAGGTTACCATCACTGTACGGTATATATCTAGTAGATACACCGTCACCCATCAGTAGGTTACCATCACTGTACAGTATATATCCAGTAGATACATCGTCACCTATCAGGTTACCATCACTGTACAATATATACCTAGTAGATACACCGTCACCAATCAGCAGGTTACCATCACTGTACGGTATATACCTAGTAGATACACCGTCACCCATCACCCGGTTACCATCACTGTACGGTATATATCTAGTAGATACACTGTCACCCATCAGCAGGGTACCATCACTGTACAGTATATATCTAGTAGATACACCGTCACCCATCACCCAGTTACCATCACTGTACGGTATATATCTAGTAGATACACCATCACCCATCAACAGGTTACCATCACTGTACGGTATATACCTAGTAGATACAGCGTCACCCATCAGCAGGTTACCATCACTGTACGGTATATATCTAGTAGATACACCGTCACCCATCAACAGGTTACCATCACTGTACGGTATATATCTAGTAGATACACCGTCACCCATCACCCGGTTACCATCACTGTACAGTATATATCTAGTAGATACACCATCACCCATCAACAGGTTACCATCACTGTACGGTATATATCTAGTAGATACACCGTCACCCATCAGTAGGTTACCATCACTGTACAGTATATATCCAGTAGATACATCGTCACCTATCAGGTTACCATCACTGTACAATATATACCTAGTAGATACACCGTCACCCATCAGCAGGTTACCATCACTGTACGGTATATACCTAGTAGATACACCGTCACCCATCACCCAGTTACCATCACTGTACGGTATATATCTAGTAGATACAAAGTCACCCATCAGCAGGGTACCATCACTGTACAGTATATATCTAGTAGATACACCGTCACCCATCAGCAGGTTACCATCACTGTATGGTATATATCTAGTAGATACACCGTCACCCATCAGCAGGTTACCATCACTGTACAGTATATATCTAGTAGATACACTGTCACCCTTCAGCAGGGTACCATCACTGTACAGTATATATCTAGTAGATACACCGTCACATATCTAGTAGATACACCGTCACATATCTAGTAGATACTCCGTCACCCATCAGCAGGTTACCATCACTGTACAGTATATATCCAGTAAATACATCGTCACCTATCAGGCTACCATCACTGTACACTAGATATCTAGTAGATACACCGTCACATATCTAGTAGATACACCGTCACATATCTAGTAGATACACCGTCACCCATCAGCAGGTTACCATCACTGTACAGTATATATCCAGTAGCTACATCGTCACCTATCAGGTTACCATCACTGTACAGTATATATCTAGTAGATACACTGTCACCCATCAGCAGGTTACCATCACTGTATAGTATATATCTAGTAGATACATCGTCACCCATCAAGTTACCATCACTGTACAGTATATATCTAGTAGATACACTGTCACCCTTCAGCAGGGTACCATCACTGTACAGTATATATCTAGTAGATACATCATCACCCATCAAGTTACCATCACTGTACAGTATATATCCAGTAGATACATCGTCACCTATCAGGTTACCATCACTGTACAGTATATATCTAGTAGATACACCGTCACATATCTAGTAGATACACCGTCACCCATCAGCAGATTACCATCACTGTACAGTATAAATCTAGTAGATACACTGTCACCCATCAGCAGGTTACCATCACTGTACAGTATATATCTAGTAGATACACTGTCACCCATCAGCAGGTTACCATCACTGTACAGTATATATCTAGTAGATACACTGTCACCCATCAGCAGGTTACCATCACTGTACAGTATATATCTAGTAGATACACCATCAGCAGGTTACCATCACTGTACAGTATATATCTAGTAGATACACCGTCACCCATCAACAGGGTACCATCACTGTACAGTATATATCTAGTAGATACACCGTCACCCATCAGTAGGTTACCATCACTGTACAGTATATATCCAGTAGATACATCGTCATCTATCAGGTTACCATCACTGTACAATATATACCTAGTAGATACACCGTCACCCATCAGCAGGTTACCATCACTGTACGGTATATACCTAGTAGATACACCGTCACCCATCACCCGGTTTCCATCACTGTACGGTATATATCTAGTAGATACACTGTCACCCATCAGCAGGGTACCATCACTGTACAGTATATATCTAGTAGATACACCGTCACCCATCACCCAGTTACCATCACTGTACAGTATATATCTAGTAGATACACCATCACCCATCAACAGGTTACCATCACTGTACGGTATATACCTAGTAGATACAGCGTCACCCATCAGCAGGTTACCATCACTGTACGGTATATATCTAGTAGATACACCGTCACCCATCAACAGGTTACCATCACTGTACGGTATATATCTAGTAGATACACCGTCACCCATCAGTAGGTTACCATCACTGTACAGTATATATCCAGTAGATACATCGTCACCTATCAGGTTACCATCACTGTACAATATATACCTAGTAGATACACCGTCACCCATCAGCAGGTTACCATCACTGTACGGTATATACCTAGTAGATACACCGTCACCCATCACCCAGTTACCATCACTGTACGGTATATATCTAGTAGATACACTGTCACCCATCAGCAGGGTACCATCACTGTACAGTATATATCTAGTAGATACACCGTCACCCATCAGCAGGTTACCATCACTGTATGGTATATATCTAGTAGATACACCGTCACCCATCAGCAGGTTACCATCACTGTACAGTATATATCTAGTAGATACACTGTCACCCTTCAGCAGGGTACCATCACTGTACAGTATATATCTAGTAGATACACCGTCACATATCTAGTAGATACACCGTCACATATCTAGTAGATACTCCGTCACCCATCAGCAGGTTACCATCACTGTACAGTATATATCCAGTAAATACATCGTCACCTATCAGGTTACCATCACTGTACACTAGATATCTAGTAGATACACCGTCACATATCTAGTAGATACACCGTCACATATCTAGTAGATACACCGTCACCCATCAGCAGGTTACCATCACTGTACAGTATATATCCAGTAGCTACATCGTCACCTATCAGGTTACCATCACTGTACAGTATATATCTAGTAGATACACTGTCACCCATCAGCAGGTTACCATCACTGTACAGTATATATCTAGTAGATACACCGTCACCCATCAGCAGGTTACCATCACTGTATAGTATATATCTAGTAGATACATCGTCACCCATCAAGTTACCATCACTGTACAGTATATATCTAGTAGATACACTGTCACCCTTCAGCAGGGTACCATCACTGTACAGTATATATCTAGTAGATACATCGTCACCCATCAAGTTACCATCACTGTACAGTATATATCCAGTAGATACATCGTCACCTATCAGGTTACCATCACTGTACAGTATATATCTAGTAGATACACCGTCACATATCTAGTAGATACACCGTCACTCATCAGCAGATTACCATCACTGTACAGTATAAATCTAGTAGATACAGAGTCACCCATCAGGTTACCATCACTGTATAGTATATATCTAGTAGATAAACCGTCACAAATCAGCAGGTTACCATCACTGTACAGTATATATCTAGTAGATACAGTGTCACCCGTCAGCAGGTTACCATCACTGTATGGTATATATCTAGTAGATACACCGTCACAAATCAGCAGGTTACCATCACTGTACGGTATATATCTAGTAGATACACAGTCACCCTTCAGCAGGGTACCATCACTGTACAGTATATATCTAGTAGATACACCGTCACATATCTAGTAGATACACCGTCACATATCTAGTAGATACTCCGTCACCCATCAGCAGGTTACCATCACTGTACAGTATATATCCAGTAAATACATCGTCACCTATCAGGTTACCATCACTGTACACTAGATATCTAGTAGATACACCGTCACATATCTAGTAGATACACCGTCACATATCTAGTAGATACACCGTCACCCATCAGCAGGTTACCATCACTGTACAGTATATATCCAGTAGCTACATCGTCACCTATCAGGTTACCATCACTGTACAGTATATATCTAGTAGATACACTGTCACCCATCAGCAGGTTACCATCACTGTACAGTATATATCTAGTAGATACACCGTCACCCATCAGCAGGTTACCATCACTGTATAGTATATATCTAGTAGATACATCGTCACCCATCAAGTTACCATCACTGTACAGTATATATCTAGTAGATACACTGTCACCCTTCAGCAGGGTACCATCACTGTACAGTATATATCTAGTAGATACATCGTCACCCATCAAGTTACCATCACTGTACAGTATATATCCAGTAGATACATCGTCACCTATCAGGTTACCATCACTGTACAGTATATATCTAGTAGATACACCGTCACATATCTAGTAGATACACCGTCACTCATCAGCAGATTACCATCACTGTACAGTATAAATCTAGTAGATACAGAGTCACCCATCAGGTTACCATCACTGTATAGTATATATCTAGTAGATAAACCGTCACAAATCAGCAGGTTACCATCACTGTACAGTATATATCTAGTAGATACAGTGTCACCCGTCAGCAGGTTACCATCACTGTATGGTATATATCTAGTAGATACACCGTCACAAATCAGCAGGTTACCATCACTGTACGGTATATATCTAGTAGATACACAGTCACCCTTCAGCAGGGTACCATCACTGTACAGTATATATCTAGTAGATACACCGTCACATATCTAGTAGATACACCGTCACATATCTAGTAGATACTCCGTCACCCATCAGCAGGTTACCATCACTGTACAGTATATATCCAGTAAATACATCGTCACCTATCAGGTTACCATCACTGTACAGTATATATCTAGTAGATACACAGTCACCCATCAGCAGGGTACCATCACTGTACAGTATATATCTAGTAGATACACCGTCACCCATCAGCAGGTTACCATCACTGTATAGTATATATCTAGTAGATACACTGTCACCCTTCAGCAGGGTACCATCACTGTACAGTATATATCTAGTAGATACACCGTCACATATCTAGTAGATACACCGTCACATATCTAGTAGATACTCCGTCACCCATCAGCAGGTTACCATCACTGTACAGTATATATCCAGTAAATACATCGTCACCTATCAGGTTACCATCACTGTACACTAGATATCTAGTAGATACACCGTCACATATCTAGTAGATACACCGTCACATATCTAGTAGATACACCGTCACCCATCAGCAGGTTACCATCACTGTACAGTATATATCTAGTAGCTACATCGTCACCTATCAGGTTACCATCACTGTACAGTATATATCTAGTAGATACACTGTCACCCATCAGCAGGTTACCATCACTGTACAGTATATATCTAGTAGATACACCGTCACCCATCAGCAGGTTACCATCACTGTACAGTATATATCTAGTAGATACACCGTCACCCATCAGCAGGTTACCATCACTGTACAGTATATATCTAGTAGATACACTGTCACCCTTCAGCAGGGTACCATCACTGTACGGTATATACCTAGTAGATACACCGTCACCCATCACCCGGTTACCATCACTGTACGGTATATATCTAGTAGATACACTGTCACCCATCAGCAGGGTACCATCACTGTACAGTATATATCTAGTAGATACACCGTCACCCATCACCCAGTTACCATCACTGTATGGTATATATCTAGTAGATACACCATCACCCATCAACAGGTTACCATCACTGTACGGTATATACCTAGTAGATACAGCGTCACCCATCAGCAGGTTACCATCACTGTACGGTATATATCTAGTAGATACACCGTCACCCATCAACAGGTTACCATCACTGTACGGTATATATCTAGTAGATACACCGTCACCCATCACCCGGTTACCATCACTGTACAGTATATATCTAGTAGATACACCATCACCCATCAACAGGTTACCATCACTGTACGGTATATATCTAGTAGATACACCGTCACCCATCAGTAGGTTACCATCACTGTACAGTATATATCCAGTAGATACATCGTCACCTATCAGGTTACCATCACTGTACAATATATACCTAGTAGATACACCGTCACCCATCAGCAGGTTACCATCACTGTACGGTATATACCTAGTAGATACACCGTCACCCATCACCCAGTTACCATCACTGTACGGTATATATCTAGTAGATACACAGTCACCCATCAGCAGGGTACCATCACTGTACAGTATATATCTAGTAGATACACCGTCACCCATCAGCAGGTTACCATCACTGTATGGTATATATCTAGTAGATACACCGTCACCCATCAGCAGGTTACCATCACTGTACAGTATATATCTAGTAGATACACTGTCACCCTTCAGCAGGGTACCATCACTGTACAGTATATATCTAGTAGATACACCGTCACATATCTAGTAGATACACCGTCACATATCTAGTAGATACTCCGTCACCCATCAGCAGGTTACCATCACTGTACATTATATATCCAGTAAATACATCGTCACCTATCAGGTTACCATCACTGTACACTAGATATCTAGTAGATACACCGTCACATATCTAGTAGATACACCGTCACATATCTAGTAGATACACCGTCACCCATCAGCAGGTTACCATCACTGTACAGTATATATCCAGTAGCTACATCGTCACCTATCAGGTTACCATCACTGTACAGTATATATCTAGTAGATACACTGTCACCCATCAGCAGGTTACCATCACTGTATAGTATATATCTAGTAGATACATCGTCACCCATCAAGTTACCATCACTGTACAGTATATATCTAGTAGATACACTGTCACCCTTCAGCAGGGTACCATCACTGTACAGTATATATCTAGTAGATACATCATCACCCATCAAGTTACCATCACTGTACAGTATATATCCAGTAGATACATCGTCACCTATCAGGTTACCATCACTGTACAGTATATATCTAGTAGATACACCGTCACATATCTAGTAGATACACCGTCACCCATCAGCAGATTACCATCACTGTACAGTATAAATCTAGTAGATACACTGTCACCCATCAGCAGGTTACCATCACTGTACAGTATATATCTAGTAGATACACTGTCACCCATCAGCAGGTTACCATCACTGTACAGTATATATCTAGTAGATACACTGTCACCCATCAGCAGGTTACCATCACTGTACAGTATATATCTAGTAGATACACCATCAGCAGGTTACCATCACTGTACAGTATATATCTAGTAGATACACCGTCAGCCGTCACCAGGTTACCATCACTGTACAGTATATATCTAGTAGATACACCGTCACCCATCAACAGGGTACCATCACTGTACAGTATATATCTAGTAGATACACCGTCACCCATCAGTAGGTTACCATCACTGTACAGTATATATCCAGTAGATACACCGTCACCCATCAGTAGGTTACCATCACTGTACAGTATATATCCAGTAGATACATCGTCACCTATCAGGTTACCATCACTGTACAATATATACCTAGTAGATACACCGTCACCCATCAGCAGGTTACCATCACTGTACGGTATATACCTAGTAGATACACCGTCACCCATCACCCGGTTACCATCACTGTACGGTATATATCTAGTAGATACACTGTCACCCATCAGCAGGGTACCATCACTGTACAGTATATATCTAGTAGATACACCGTCACCCATCACCCAGTTACCATCACTGTACAGTATATATCTAGTAGATACACCATCACCCATCAACAGGTTACCATCACTGTACGGTATATACCTAGTAGATACAGCGTCACCCATCAGCAGGTTACCATCACTGTACGGTATATATCTAGTAGATACACCGTCACCCATCAACAGGTTACCATCACTGTACGGTATATATCTAGTAGATACACCGTCACCCATCACCCGGTTACCATCACTGTACAGTATATATCTAGTAGATACACCATCACCCATCAACAGGTTACCATCACTGTACGGTATATATCTAGTAGATACACCGTCACCCATCAGTAGGTTACCATCACTGTACAGTATATATCCAGTAGATACATCGTAACCTATCAGGTTACCATCACTGTACAATATATACCTAGTAGATACACCGTCACCCATCAGCAGGTTACCATCACTGTACGGTATATACCTAGTAGATACACCGTCACCCATCACCCAGTTACCATCACTGTACGGTATATATCTAGTAGATACACTGTCACCCATCAGCAGGGTACCATCACTGTACAGTATATATCTAGTAGATACACCGTCACCCATCAGCAGGTTACCATCACTGTATGGTATATATCTAGTAGATACACCGTCACCCATCAGCAGGTTACCATCACTGTACAGTATATATCTAGTAGATACACTGTCACCCTTCAGCAGGGTACCATCACTGTACAGTATATATCTAGTAGATACACCGTCACATATCTAGTAGATACACCGTCACATATCTAGTAGATACTCCGTCACCCATCAGCAGGTTACCATCACTGTACAGTATATATCCAGTAAATACATCGTCACCTATCAGGTTACCATCACTGTACACTAGATATCTAGTAGATACACCGTCACATATCTAGTAGATACACCGTCACATATCTAGTAGATACACCGTCACCCATCAGCAGGTTACCATCACTGTACAGTATATATCCAGTAGCTACATCGTCACCTATCAGGTTACCATCACTGTACAGTATATATCTAGTAGATACACTGTTACCCATCAGCAGGTTACCATCACTGTACAGTATATATCTAGTAGATACACCGTCACCCATCAGCAGGTTACCATCACTGTATAGTATATATCTAGTAGATACATCGTCACCCATCAAGTTACCATCACTGTACAGTATATATCTAGTAGATACACTGTCACCCTTCAGCAGGGTACCATCACTGTACAGTATATATCTAGTAGATACATCGTCACCCATCAAGTTACCATCACTGTACAGTATATATCCAGTAGATACATCGTCACCTATCAGGTTACCATCACTGTACAGTATATATCTAGTAGATACACCGTCACATATCTAGTAGATACACCGTCACTCATCAGCAGATTACCATCACTGTACAGTATAAATCTAGTAGATACAGAGTCACCCATCAGGTTACCATCACTGTATAGTATATATCTAGTAGATAAACCGTCACAAATCAGCAGGTTACCATCACTGTACAGTATATATCTAGTAGATACAGTGTCACCCGTCAGCAGGTTACCATCACTGTATGGTATATATCTAGTAGATACACCGTCACAAATCAGCAGGTTACCATCACTGTACGGTATATATCTAGTAGATACACAGTCACCCTTCAGCAGGGTACCATCACTGTACAGTATATATCTAGTAGATACACCGTCACATATCTAGTAGATACACCGTTACATATCTAGTAGATACTCCGTCACCCATCAGCAGGTTACCATCACTGTACAGTATATATCCAGTAAATACATCGTCACCTATCAGGTTACCATCACTGTACAGTATATATCTAGTAGATACACAGTCACCCATCAGCAGGGTACCATCACTGTACAGTATATATCTAGTAGATACACCGTCACCCATCAGCAGGTTACCATCACTGTATAGTATATACAGTCATATGAAAAAGTTTGGGCACCCCTATTAATCTTAATCATTTTTAGTTCTAAATATTTGGGTGTTTGCAACAGCCATTTCAATTTGATATATCTAATAACTGATGGACACAGTAATATTTCAGGATTGAAATGAGGTTTATTGTACTAACAGAAAATGTGCAATATGCATTAAACCAAAATTTGACCGGTGCAAAAATTTGGGTACCCTTATCATTTTATTGATTTGAATACTCCTAACTACTTTTTACTGACTTACTGAAGCACAAAATTGGTTTTGTAACCTCACTGAGCTTTGAACTTCATAGCCAGGTGTATCCAATCATGAGAAAAGGTATTTAAGGTGGCCAATTGCAAGTTGTTCTCCTATTTGAATCTCCTCTGAAGAGTGGCATCATGGGCTCCTCAAAACAACTCTCAAATGATCTGAAAACAAAGACTGTTCAACATAGTTGTTCAGGGGAAGGATACAAAAAGTTGTCTCAGAGATTTAACCTGTCAGTTTCCACTGTGAGGAACATAGTAAGGAAATGGAAGACCACAGGGACAGTTCTTGTTAAGCCCAGAAGTGGCAGGCCAAGAAAAATATCAGAAAGGCAGAGAAAAAGAATGGTGAGAACAGTCAAGGACAATCCACAGACCACCTCCAAAGAGCTGCAGCATCATCTTGCTGCAGATGGTGTCACTGTGCATCGGTCAACAATACAGCACACTTTGCACAAGGAGAAGCTGTATGGGAGAGTGATGCGAAAGAAGCCGTTTCTGAAAGCACGCCACAAACAGAGTCGCCTGAGGTATGCAAAAGCACATTTGGACAAGCCAGCTTCATTTTGGAAGAAGGTCCTGTGGACTGATGAAACAAAGATTGAGTTGTTTGGTCATACAAAAAGGCGTTATGCATGGCGTCCAAAAAACACAGCATTCCAAGAAAAACACTTGCTACCCACTGTAACATTTGGTGGAGGTTCCATCATGCTTTGGGGCTGTGTGGCCAATGCCGGCACCGGGAATATTGTTAAAGTTGAGGGTCGCATGGATTCAACTCAGTATCAGCAGATTCTTGAGAATAATGTACAAGAATCAGTGACGAATTTGAAGTTACGCCGGGGATGGATATTTCAGCAAGACAATGATCCAAAACACAGCTCCAAATCTACTCAGGCATTCATGCAGAGGAACAATTACAATGTTCTGGAATGGCCATCCCAGTCCCCAGACCTGAATATCATTGAACATCTGTGGGATAATTTGAAGCGGGCTGTCCATGCTCGGCGACCATCAAACTTAACTGAACTGGAATTGTTTTGTAAAGAGGAATGGTCAAAAATACCTTCATCCAGGATCCAGGAACTGATTAAAAGCTACAGGAAGCGACTAGAGGCTGTTATTTTTGCAAAAGGAGGATCTACTAAATATTAATGTCACTTTTCTGTTGAGGTGCCCATACTTTTGCACCGGTCAAATTTTGGTTTAATGCATATTGCACATTTTCTGTTAGTACAATAAACCTCATTTCAATCCTGAAATATTACTGTGTCCATCAGTTATTAGATATATCAAATTGAAATGGCTGTTGAAAACACCCAAATATTTAGAACTAAAAATGATTAAGATTAATAGGGGTGCCCAAACTTTTTCATATGACTGTATCTAGTAGATACACTGTCACCCTTCAGCAGGGTACCATCACTGTACAGTATATATCTAGTAGATACACCGTCACATATCTAGTAGATACACCGTCACATATCTAGTAGATACTCCGTCACCCATCAGCAGGTTACCATCACTGTACAGTATATATCCAGTAAATACATCGTCACCTATCAGGTTACCATCACTGTACACTAGATATCTAGTAGATACACCGTCACATATCTAGTAGATACACCGTCACCCATCAGCAGGTTACCATCACTGTACAGTATATATCTAGTAGCTACATCGTCACCTATCAGGTTACCATCACTGTACAGTATATATCTAGTAGATACACCGTCACCCATCAGCAGGTTACCATCACTGTACAGTATATATCTAGTAGATACACTGTCACCCTTCAGCAGGGTACCATCACTGTACAGTATATATCTAGTAGATACACCGTCACATATCTAGTAGATACACCGTCACATATCTAGTAGATACTCCGTCACCCATCAGCAGGTTACCATCACTGTACAGTATATATCCAGTAAATACATCGTCACCTATCAGGTTACCATCACTGTACACTAGATATCTAGTAGATACACCGTCACATATCTAGTAGATACACCGTCACATATCTAGTAGATACACCGTCACCCATCAGCAGGTTACCATCACTGTACAGTATATATCCAGTAGCTACATCGTCACCTATCAGGTTACCATCACTGTACAGTATATATCTAGTAGATACACTGTCACCCATCAGCAGGTTACCATCACTGTACGGTATATATCTAGTAGATACACCATCCCCTGTCAGCAGGTCAGTATTACTATGCAGTATATACATAGTGGATATACCATCCCCGTCAGCAGGTTACTATCTCCATGTAGCATATCTATATCTCAGAGCGGTAACGCAAAAATACCTAGACTTGTTCACCACCAGTGCCCATGCCGCCGGCTTCCACAAGCCAAGTGAACAGGAGTGACTTATGAAACATCTTCAGAGTACGAATGTCTGACTACGACAAGTAGAACTACAGCCCAAAAGACATAAAACCTTCACAGACATTACTCAGAGAAGGCGGTACTTCTTACTTGTCATGCTGACATGCCGGGACCGGTGGTAGATATCTGCTCCATAGAAATGGTAAAGCTCATTTATCTCAATGAGTTGGGCACCTGCAACCAAATCAACGGGACAACCAATCAACCAACAAGCTAAACAACCAACAAACCACACAGGCAAGTGACAAGCAAACCAAACAACCAACCAGACAAGCTATCAAACTGCCAACCAACTAGAGAACCAATCAGACAACCAACCAACCAAACTACCAGTCAACCAACTGACCACTCAATCAACCAGACTACAAACCAATCTGTTCACCGACCAATCAACCAACCCACTTGAACACACAACCAACCAGCCAATGAAACAAACAACCGGCCTGTTAACCAATCTGACAACTAACCAACCATCGAAATTTTTTGGAAACCATTACATTTTCACATCAGATCCTCCTGTGAGGGGCGTTGCCCATCCCCCAGGACCCCAGGAGTTCTCTTCCCCTAGGCCCAACTAAATCTGCATATCTTTCCTAGAATAGAGTTAACAAAGTTGCATTATTTTGAAGGTTTTGCAGAGCTTTACCCTAGAGCCGTACTCACAGATACCTAGCTGCTTGGTATCTGGGTGGCTCCATGCACAGACGTAGGAGCTTATATCTGCTGCACAGGAGGCTGCCTCTGTATACTGCACAGACTTGTATCACCCCCCCATATACACACAACACCATAGATCTGAGGTATACGAGACATGCAGGAGAAGGGTGAGATATGGGCTTAGATACTTGTGTAGCACATGCAGTGATACCACGAGACGTCTCCAGTCTCCTCTATGGCACACAGAGCCGGGCAGCACTTACTCCAGTCACAGGTGGCTCTCTGCTCACACAGGACAGATATTGTCTCCACCGCCACACTGTGACGACTGTGTCAGCTGTGCTATAATGACTCACGCCTGACACCGTGATCTCCTCTCATCTCTACACATTCAGGAGTCGTGTCATCACCACTTTAGTGCTAATCGCTGAGCTACGGATTTAAGAATTATTACAGATACTAACATGTCCCACTTCTCCACGGGACCCTCCTAAATACTAGACTGCAGGGGATGCATGTGATTGTTAGAATGGGGAACCCCCCAACACACACACCAGGAGAGCATAAGAGAGGATCTGTATGTATAAGACCCTAACCTCACAACTAAGGTGACTACTGAGCAGAGGTAGTAACCCACTAGATACCAGGGATGTGATCTACTAACAAGTAACCCACTAGACACCAGGGATGTGATCTACTAACAAGTAACCCACTAGACACCAGGGATCTGATCTACTAACCAGAGGCACATGTAGTAACCCACTAGATACCAGAGATGTGATCTACTAACAAGTAACCCACTAGATACCAGAGATGTGATCTACTAACAAGTAACCCACTAGACACCAGGGATGTGATCTACTAACCAGAGGCACATGTAGTAACCCACTAGACACCAGAGATGTGATCTACTAACAAGTAACCCACTAGATACCAGAGATGTGATCTACTAACAAGTAACCCACTAGACACCAGGGATGTGATCTACTAACCAGAGGCACATGTAGTAACCCACTAGACACCAGAGATGTGATCTACTAACAAGTAACCCACTAGATACCAGAGATGTGATCTACTTACAAGTAACCCACTAGATACCAGAGATGTGATCTACTAACAAGTAACCCACTAGATACCAGAGATGTGATCTACTAACAAGTAACCCACTAGATACCAGAGATGTGATCTACTAACAAGTAACCCACTAGACACCAGGGATGTGATCTACTAACCAGAGGCACATGTAGTAACCCACTAGATACCGGGGATGTGATCTACTAACAAGTAACCCACTAGATACCAGAGATGTGATCTACTTACAAGTAACCCACTAGATACCGGGGATGTGATCTACTAACCAGAGATACATGTAGTAACCTACTAAATACCAGGGATGTGATCTACTAACCAGAGGTACATGTAGTAACCCACAAGATACCAGGGATGTGATCCACTAACCAGAGGCACATGTAGTAACCCACTAGATACTGGGGATGTGATCTACTAACAAGTAACCCACTAGATACCAGAGATGTGATCTACTTACAAGTAACCCACTAGATACCGGGGATGTGATCTACTAACCAGAGATACATGTAGTAACCTACTAAATACCAGGGATGTGATCTACTAACCAGAGGTACATGTAGTAACCCACAAGATACCAGGGATGTGATCCACTAACCAGAGGCACATGTAGTAACCCACTAGATACTGGGGATGTGATCTACTAACAAGTAACCCACTAGATACCAGAGATGTGATCTACTAACAAGTAACCCACTAGATACCAGGGATGTGATCTACTAACTAGAGATACATGTAGTAACCCACTAGATACCAGGGATGTGATCTACTAACCAGAGGTACATTCAGTAACCCACTAGATACCGGGGATGTGATCTACTAACCAGAGGTACATGCAGTAACCCACTAGATACCAGGGATGTGATTTACTAACCAGAGACACATGTAGTAACCCACTAAATACCAGTGATGTGATCTACTAACCAGAGATACATGCAGTAACCCACTAGATACCGGGGATGTGATCTACTAACCAGAGGTACATGCAGTAACCCACTAGATACTGGGGATGTGATCTACTAACCAGAGGTACATGTGGTAACCCACTAGATACCAGGGATGTGATCTACTAAACAGAGGTACATGTGGTAACCCACTAGATACCAGGGATGTGATCTACTAACCAGAGGTACATGTAGTAACCCACTAGACACCAGGGATGTGATCTACTAACAAGTAACCCACTAGATACCAGAGATGTGATCTACTAACAAGTAACCCACTAGACACCAGGGATGTGATCTACTAACAAGTAACCCACTAGATACCAGGGATGTGATCTACTAACAAGTAACCCACTAGACACCAGGGATGTGATCTACTAACAAGTAACCCACTAGACACCAGGGATGTGATCTACTAACAAGTAACCCACTAGATACCAGGGATGTGATCTACTAACAAGTAACCCACTAGATACCAGGGATGTGATTTACTAACCAGAGACACATGTAGTAACCCACTAAATACCAGGGATGTGATCTACTAACCAGAGGTACATGTAGTAACCCACTAGATACCAGGGATGTGATCTACTAACCAGAGGTACATGTAGTAACCCACTAGACACCAGGGATGTGATCTACTAACCAGAGGTACATGTAGTAACCCACTAGATACCGGGGATGTGATCTACTAACCAGAGGTACATGTAGTAACCCACTAGACACCAGGGATGTGATCTACTAACAAGTAACCCACTAGATACCAGAGATGTGATCTACTAACAAGTAACCCACTAGACACCAGGGATGTGATCTACTAACAAGTAACCCACTAGATACCAGGGATGTGATCTACTAACAAGTAACCCACTAGACACCAGGGATGTGATCTACTAACAAGTAACCCACTAGACACCAGGGATGTGATCTACTAACAAGTAACCCACTAGATACCAGGGATGTGATCTACTAACAAGTAACCCACTAGATACCAGGGATGTGATTTACTAACCAGAGACACATGTAGTAACCCACTAAATACCAGGGATGTGATCTACTAACCAGAGGTACATGTAGTAACCCACTAGATACCAGGGATGTGATCTACTAACCAGAGGTACATGTAGTAACCCACTAGACACCAGGGATGTGATCTACTAACCAGAGGTACATGTAGTAACCCACTAGATACCGGGGATGTGATCTACTAACCAGAGGTACATGCAGTAACCCACTAGATACCAGGGATGTGATCTACTAACCAGAGGTACATGCAGTAACCCACTAGATACCAGGGATGTGATCTACTAACCAGAGGTACATGCAGTAACCCACTAGATACCAGGGATGTGATCTACTAACCAGAGGTACATGCAGTAACCCACTAGATACCAGGGATGTGATCTACTAACCAGAGGTACATGCAGTAACCCACTAGATACCGGGGATGTGATCTACTAACCAGAGGTACATGCAGTAACCCACTAGATACCGGGGATGTGATCTACTAACCAGAGGTACATGCAGTAACCCACTAGATACCGGGGATGCGATCTACTAACCAGAGGTACATGCAGTAACCCACTAGATACCGGGGATGCGATCTACTAACCAGAGGTACATGCGGTAACCCACTAGATACCGGGGATGCGATCTACTAACCAGAGATACATGCAGTAACCCACTAGATACCGGGGATGTGATCTACTAACCAGAGGTAAATTCGGTAACCCACTAGATACCGGGGATGTGATCTACTACAGAGGTACATGCGGTAACCCACTAGATACCAGGGATGTGATCTACTAACCAGAGGTACATGCAGTAACCCACTAGATACCAGAGATGTGATCTACTAACCAGAGGTACATGCAGTAACCCACTAGATACCAGGGATGTGATCTACTAACCAGAGGTACATGCAGTAACCCACTAGATACCAGGGATGTGATCTACTAACCAGAGGTACATGCAGTAACCCACTAGATACCAGGGATGTGATCTACTAACCAGAGGTACATGCAGTAACCCACTAGATACCGGGGATGTGATCTACTAACCAGAGATACATGCAGTAACCCACTAGATACCGGGGATGTGATCTACTAACCAGAGGTACATGTGGTAACCCACTAGATACCAGGGATGTGATCTACTAACCAGAGGTACATGCGGTAACCCACTAGATACCAGGGATGTGATCTACTAAAAACCAGCGGTACATGCAGTAACCCACTAGATACCGGGGATGTGATCTACTAACCAGAGATACATGCGGTAACCCACTAGATACCGGGGATGTGATCTACTAACCAGAGATACATGCAGTAACCCACTAGATACCGGGGATGTGATCTACTAACCAGAGATACATGCAGTAACCCACTAGATACCATGGATGTGATCTACTAACCAGAGGTACATGCGGTAACCCACTAGATACCAGGGATGTGATCTACTAACCAGAGGTACATGCGGTAACCCACTAGATACCAGGGATGTGATCTACTAACCAGAGGTACATGCGGTAACCCACTAGATACCAGGGATGTGATCTACTAACCAGAGGTACATGTAGTAACCTACTAGATATCAGGGATGTGATCTACTAACCAGAGGTACATGTAGTAACCCACTAGATACCAGGGATGTGATCTACTAAAAACCAGAGGTACATGCAGTAACCCACTAGATACCGGGGATGTGATCTACTAACCAGAGGTACATGCAGTAACCCACTAGATACCAGGGATGTAATGTACAAACCACTTGATACTAAGGAAGTGATCTAATAATCCCTAGACAACAGTGGTGTGATCTACTAAGCACCATGAATGTGATCTGCTAACCACCAGACATCTTATCTAATAATCACTACACACCAGTAATTATGATATAATAACCACTAGGGATGTGATCTAGTAACCACAGGACCCAGTGATTTACTAACCACTAAAAATCAGATATGTGATCAACTAACCATTAGAAAGCAGTAATGTGATCTACTAACTACTAGACACCAGGAATATCATCTGCTAACCACTAGACATCAGGATTGTGATTTACAAACTTCTAAAAACCCAAGAAGTGACCTACTAACCACTAGATACCAGGGTGCGATCTAAAAACACATCATATATTCAACAAGCAGAAACCATACAGAAGTCTAGTGCCAACCAGTACTAACACCCATAAAATACTGCCCACCGCAGTACACCACATAGAGGTATCCACCAAGCAGTCACTGCCGCCCTTAATCTATAGTGAGCTCCTTCCAAAAGGTGGCGCTAGGAGCCAATGAGGCCTTATTTGCATATTCCTTACTGTTGTCCATAGAAATACACCGCACTGAGGGAATCCCATTGCACAGAAGGGATCTATGGTGGATCTCTTCTATCAGATCTCCTCGAGCCCAAGGACAGTGCCAGGTTTTGGGGACTCTCTTAGTAAATCCTTGACACTTCTTCAGGATTGGAGAGCTAGATGACAAAAAGTAAGATGTGGCCACCTTGGCTATATTAGGTGCCTTAGATCTCGTGCAAATTGTTGTACGACGATAGGACTCCATCGTCGTACACAGTCATAATATGACTCCGACCAAAATCTACGAACCGTGCTGTACCTGTGATGTCATACACAGGCAAACGTTCCTCAGAAGCCTAATTATGGAAACATGAGGACTCTTGTAGGGGAGCATACTACTGTGCGGTACACAGACACCATATGGCGGTACACGCAGAGTCTTATATGGCTGCGGACTGTGTGGGATCTGCAGGTAGTCATTTCCATTAAGTGGATTATGCCGTTCCCGTCTACTTAATCTGCTGGTGTTTCCGAAACTTTCAAGAGTCTTGTTATGTAAAAATGAATCAAACTCTTCATCATATTAACCGGATTACATGCGCAGGAACGCCGCCGTCACCTGAACCAGCTCCTACCAGGAGCAGCGGCGACCAGGAGTGATTATTAACTCCTCAGTAGATGAGATAAGTGGCGCTCACATTATCTACAAATAGGAGCGCAGTGATTCACATCAGTCCTGTAAGTCTCCGTAATGAACACTATGGAAAATCAGGCGGCAACGGCTCGAGGGTCTTAAAGGCGGCGGTGCGTCATCCATTCATCCGGCCCCATAGACACCACCGTACATAAGGATCAATATATTCCACACAGTTTAATGGAAGGCTGTAATCTTATATAAGAGGAAGTGGTGGGTTTAAGGCGTCTCAGACCGGCTGACGCACACAACCTGGAACTTCTCAATGCACATAATCCGACATCGGACACGTGAGGACCACGGACATGATATAGTGGTGACAAGGGACCCACAGTCCGTGTATATAGGTCACTGCTCTGTGTATACAGAAGTTAAGAGTTCATATACTGAGGTGGCTAAGAGGTCGTAAGTCACACAGGGTCATATAGCCAATATGGTGTATGTATGGTGAATCGGAGCTGCAGGGACCTGCTGGCCCTATACAGGGAGAGGGGTAATGGTGGTCCTGAACTGAAGGGTCCTGCTGGCTGTATACAGGGGTGGGTTAGTGGAAGGGTGTTGTAGTGCAAGGCTGTATACAGGGAGGAGGGTAGTAGTGGGGTATTAGGGTCCTGCACTGAAGGGTCCTGCTGGTCGTATACAGGGAGGGTGTAGTAGTGGGGCATTGTGGTGCGAAGCTGTAGAGTCCTGCTGGCTGTACATATAGAGGGTAGCAGTGGGGCATTGTGGTCCAGCGCTGCAAGGTCTGCTGGATGTATAGCGGGTGGAGGTTGGTGGGGGGCGCTCTGCTGTGGCCGCTCGGTCCTATAATTAGTGAAGTGCCTGTAGTGAGCACAGCAGCCTCGGCATCTGCCCGCACAATACTAACTCTAGAAAAGTCGGGAAGCTTTTAAGATCTCGCCAGGTTCCTGCTCCGCGGCTGCCATGGTAACGATTGTATTCTGCCATGTTTACAAAGTTTAACCCTCTCCTCTTCAGTGCATAAATATTAATCAAGGTCTCAATGCTATAAAGACACAGCTCATGTATGCTGATCCTGGACTCCACCGATCCCCCAGGTCACCCCAATATTTATCCCAGGGTCAGACCTCAGAAACCTCAGGAAGGGCAAAATGGGTCTGAATTCATAGATATTGTTCAGTTATTGAATATCTCCACCTCTGACTGACATATTACAGTATACATATAGATTACTCTACATACACTATAATGTTGGGTCACTGCATACATACATTACATTACTTATCCTGTATTATACTCCAGAGCTGCACTCACTATTCTGCTGGTGCAGTCACTGTGTACATACATTACATTACTTCATCCTGTATTATACTCCAGAGCTGCACTCACTATTCTGCTGGTGCAGTCACTGTGTACATACATTACATTACTTATCCTGTACTGATCCTGAGTTACATCCTGTATTATACTCCAGAGCTGCGCTCACTATTCTGCTGGTACAGTCACTGTGTACATACATTACATTACTTACCCTGCGTCCGATCCTGTATTATACTCCAGAGCTGCGCTCACTATTCTGCTGGTGCAGTCACTGTGTACATACATACATTACTTATCCTGTACTGATCCTGAGTTACATCCTGTATTATACTCCAGAGCTGCGCTCACTATTCTGCTGGAGCAGTCACTGTGTACATACATTACATTACTTACCGACGACCGAGATCCTGTATTATACTCCAGAGCTGCGCTCACTATTCTGCTGGTGCAGTCACTGTGTACATACATTACATTACTTATCCTGTACTGATCCTGAGTTACATCCTGTATTATACTCCAGAGCTGCGCTCACTATTCTGCTGGTGCAGTCGCTGTGTACATACATTACATTACTTATCCTGTACTGATCCTGAGTTACATCCTGTATTATACTCCAGAGCTGCGCTCACTATTCTGCTGGTACAGTCACTGTGTACATACATTACATTACTTATCCTGTACTGATCCTGAGTTACATCCTGTATTATACTCCAGAGCTGCGCTCACTATTCTGCTGGTGCAGTCACTGTGTACATACATTACATTACTTATCCTGTACTGATCCTGAGTTACATCCTGTATTATACTCCAGAGCTGTGCTCACTATTCTGCTGGTACAGTCACTGTGTACATACATTACATTACTTATCCTGTACTGATCCTGAGTTACATCCTGTATTATACTCCAGAGCTGCGCTCACTATTCTGCTGGTACAGTCACTGTGTACATACATTACATTACTTATCCTGTACTGATCCTGAGTTACATCCTGTATTATACCCCAGAGCTGCGCTCACTATTCTGCTGGTGCAGTCACTGTGTACATACATTACATGACTCTATCCTGTATTATACTCCAGAGCTGCACTCACTATTCTGCTGGTGCAGTCACTGTGTACATACATTACATTACTTATCCTGTACTGATCCTGAGTTACATCCTGTATTATACTCCAGAGCTGCGCTCACTATTCTGCTGGTGCAGTCACTGTGTACATACATTACATTACTTATCCTGTACTGATCCTGAGTTACATCCTGTATTATACTCCAGAGCTGCGCTCACTATTCTGCTGGTACAGTCACTGTGTACATACATTACATTACTATCCTGTACTGACCGGTATCCTGTATTATACTCCAGAGCTGCGCTCACTATTCTGCTGGTGCAGTCACTGTGTACATACATTACATTACTTATCCTGTACTGATCCTGAGTTACATCCTGTATTATACTCCAGAGCTGCGCTCACTATTCTGCTGGTGCAGTCACTGTGTACATACATTACATTACTTATCCTGTACTGATCCTGAGTTACATCCTGTATTATACTCCAGAGCTGCGCTCACTATTCTGCTGGTACAGTCACTGTGTACATACATTACATTACTTATCCTGTACTGACCCTGAGTTACATCCTGTATTATACTCCAGAGCTGCACTCACTATTCTGCTGGTACAGTCACTGTGTACATACATTACATTACTTATCCTGTACTGATCCTGAGTTACATCCTGTATTATACTCCAGAGCTGCGCTCACTATTCTGCTGGTGCAGTCACTGTGTACATACATTACATTACTTACCGATCCTGTATTATACTCCAGAGCTGCGCTCACTATTCTGCTGGTGCAGTCACTGTGTACATACATTACATTACTTATCCTGTACTGATCCTGAGTTACATCCTGTATTATACTCCAGAGCTGCGCTCACTATTCTGCTGGTGCAGTCACTGTGTACATATATTACATTACTTATCCTGTACTGATCCTGAGTTACATCCTGTATTATACTCCAGAGCTGCGCTCACTATTCTGCTGGTGCAGTCACTGTGTACATACATTACATTACTTATCCTGTACTGATCCTGAGTTACATCCTGTATTATACTCCAGAGCTGCGCTCACTATTCTGCTGGTACAGTCACTGTGTACATACATTACATTACTTATCCTGTACTGATCCTGAGTTACATCCTGTATTATACTCCAGAGCTGCGCTCACTATTCTGCTGGTACAGTCACTGTGTACATACATTACATTACTTACCGACGACGGATCCTGTATTATACTCCAGAGCTGCGCTCACTATTCTGCTGGTACAGTCACTGTGTACATACATTACATTACTTATCCTGTATTATACTCCAGAGCTGCGCTCACTATTCTGCTGGTGCAGTCACTGTGTACATACATTACATTACTTATCCTGTACTGATCCTGAGTTACATCCTGTATTATACTCCAGAGCTGCGCTCACTATTCTGCTGGTGCAGTCACTGTGTACATACATTACATTACTTATCCTGTACTGATCCTGAGTTACATCCTGTATTATACTCCAGAGCTGCGCTCACTATTCTGCTGGTGCAGTCACTGTGTACATACATTACATTACTTATCCTGTACTGATCCTGAGTTACATCCTGTATTATACTCCAGAGCTGCGCTCACTATTCTGCTGGTACAGTCACTGTGTACATACATTACATTACTTATCCTGTACTGATCCTGAGTTACATCCTGTATTATACTCCAGAGCTGCGCTCACTATTCTGCTGGTACAGTCACTGTGTACATACATTACATTACTTATCCGGTACTGATCCTGAGTTACATCCTGTATTATACTCCAGAGCTGCACTCACTATTCTGCTGGTGCAGTCGCTGTGTACATACATTACATTACTTATCCTGTACTGATCCTGAGTTACATCCTGTATTATACTCCAGAGCTGCACTCACTATTCTGCTGGTACAGTCACTGTGTACATACATTACATTACTTATCCTGTACTGATCCTGAGTTACATCCTGTATTATACTCCAGAGCTGCGCTCACTATTCTGCTGGTACAGTCACTGTGTACATACATTACTTATCCTGTACTGATCCTGAGTTACATCCTGTATTATACTCCAGAGCTGCGCTCACTATTCTGCTGGTACAGTCACTGTGTACATACATTACATTACTTACCCTGTACTGATCCTGAGTTACATCCTGTATTATACTCCAGAGCTGCGCTCACTATTCTGCTGGTGCAGTCACTGTGTACATACATTACATTACTTATCCTGTACTGATCCTGAGTTACATCCTGTATTATACTCCAGAGCTGCGCTCACTATTCTGCTGGTACAGTCACTGTGTACATACATTACATTACTTATCCTGTACTGATCCTGAGTTACATCCTGTATTATACTCCAGAGCTGCGCTCACTATTCTGCTGGTGCAGTCACTGTGTACATACATTACATTACTTATCCTGTACTGATCCTGAGTTACATCCTGTATTATACTCCAGAGCTGCGCTCACTATTCTGCTGGTACAGTCACTGTGTACATACATTACTTATCCTGTACCGATCCTGAGTTACATCCTGTATTATACTCCAGAGCTGCGCTCACTATTCTGCTGGTACAGTCACTGTGTACATACATTACATTACTTACCCTGTACTGATCCTGAGTTACATCCTGTATTATACTACAGAGCTGCGCTCACTATTCTGCTGGTGCAGTCACTGTGTACATACATTACATTACTTATCCTGTACTGATCCTGAGTTACATCCTGTATAATACTCCAGAGCTGCGCTCACTATTCTGCTGGTACAGTCACTGCGTACATACATTACATTACTTATCCTGTACTGATCCTGAGTTACATCCTGTATTATACTGCAGAGCTGCGCTCACTATTCTGCTGGTGCAGTCACTGTGTACATACATTACATTACTTATCCTGTACTGATCCTGAGTTACATCCTGTATTATACTCCAGAGCTGCGCTCACTATTCTGCTGGTGCAGTCACTGTGTACATACATTACATTACTTATCCTGTACTGATCCTGAGTTACATCCTGTATTATACTCCAGAGCTGCGCTTACTATTCTGCTGGTACAGTCACTGTGTACATACATTACTACTTATCCTGTACTGATCCTGAGTTACATCCTGTATTATACTCCAGAGCTGCGCTCACTATTCTGCTGGTACAGTCACTGTGTACATACATTACATTACTTACCCTGTACTGATCCTGAGTTACATCCTGTATTATACTCCAGAGCTGCACTCACTATTCTGCTGGTGCAGTCACTGTGTACATACATTACATTACTTATCCTGTACTTATCCTGAGTTACATCCTGTATTATACTCCAGAGCTGCACTCACTATTCTGCTGGTACAATCACTGTGTACATACATTACATTACTTATCCTGTACTGATCCTGAGTTACATCCTGTATTACACTCCAGAGCTGCACTCACTATTCTGCTGGTACAGTCACTGTGTACATACATTACATTACTTATCCTGTATTATACTCCAGAGCTGCGCTCACTATTCTGCTGGTGCAGTCACTGTGTACATACATTACATTACTTATCCTGTACTGATCCTGAGTTACATCCTGTATTATACCCCAGAGCTGCGCTCACTATTCTGCTGGTGCAGTCACTGTGTACATACATTACATTACTTATCCTGTACTGATCCTGAGTTACATCCTGTATTATACTCCAGAGCTGCGCTCACTATTCTGCTGGTACAGTCACTGTGTACATACATTACATTACTTATCCTGTACTGATCCTGAGTTACATCCTGTATTATACTCCAGAGCTGCGCTCACTATTCTGCTGGTACAGTCACTGTGTACATACATTACATTACTTATCCTGTACTGATCCTGAGTTACATCCTGTATTATACTCCAGAGCTGCGCTCACTATTCTGCTGGTGCAGTCACTGTGTACATACATTACATTACTTATCCTGTACTGATCCTGAGTTACATCCTGTATTATACTCCAGAGCTGCGCTCACTATTCTGCTGGTACAGTCACTGTGTACATACATTACATTACTTATCCTGTACTGATCCTGAGTTACATCCTGTATTATACTCCAGAGCTGCGCTCACTATTCTGCTGGTGCAGTCACTGTGTACATACATTACATTACTTATCCTGTACTGATCCTGAGTTACATCCTGTATTATACTCCAGAGCTGCGCTCACTATTCTGCTGGTGCAGTCACTGTGTACATACATTACATTACTTATCCTGTACTGATCCTGAGTTACATCCTGTATTATACTCCAGAGCTGCGCTCACTATTCTGCTGGTACAGTCACTGTGTACATACATTACATTACTTATCCTGTACTGATCCTGAGTTACATCCTGTATTATACTCCAGAGCTGCACTCACTATTCTGGTACAGTCACTGTGTACATACATTACATTACTTATCCTGTACTGATCCTGAGTTACATCCTGTATTATACTCCAGAGCTGCGCTCACTATTCTGCTGGTACAGTCACTGTGTACATACATTACATTACTTATCCTGTACTTATCCTGAGTTATATCCTGTATTATACCCCAGAGCTGCGCTCACTATTCTGCTGGTACAGTCACTGTGTACATACATTACATTACTTATCCTGTACTGATCCTGAGTTACATCCTGTATTATACTCCAGAGCTGCGCTCACTATTCTGCTGGTACAGTCACTGTGTACATACATTACATTACTTATCCTGTACTGATCCTGTTACATCCTGTATTATACACCAGAGCTGCGCTCACTATTCTGCTGGTGCAGTCACTGTGTACATACATTACATTACTTATCCTGTACTGATCCTGAGTTATATCCTGTATTATACTCCAGAGCTGCGCTCACTATTCTGCTGGTGCAGTCACTGTGTACATACATTACATTACTTATCCTGTACTGATCCTGAGTTACATCCTGTATTATACTCCAGAGCTGCGCTCACTATTCTGCTGGTACAGTCACTGTGTACATACATTACATTACTTATCCTGTACTGATCCTGAGTTATATCCTGTATTATACTCCAGAGCTGCGCTCACTATTCTGCTGGTGCAGTCACTGTGTACATACACTACTTATCCTGTACCGATCCTGAGTTACATCCTGTATTATACTCCAGAGCTGCGCTCACTATTCTGCTGGTACAGTCACTGTGTACATACATTACATTACTTACCCTGTACTGATCCTGAGTTACATCCTGTATTATACTGCAGAGCTGCGCTCACTATTCTGCTGGTGCAGTCACTGTGTACATACATTACATTACTTATCCTGTACTGATCCTGAGTTACATCCTGTATTATACTCCAGAGCTGCGCTCACTATTCTGCTGGTGCAGTCACTGTGTACATACATTACATTACTTATCCTGTACTGATCCTGAGTTACATCCTGTATTATACTCCAGAGCTGCACTCACTATTCTGCTGGTGCAGTCACTGTGTACATACATTACATTACTTACCCTGTACTGATCCTGAGTTACATCCTGTATTATACTCCAGAGCTGCACTCACTATTCTGCTGGTGCAGTCACTGTGTACATACATTACATTACTTACCCTGTACTGATCCTGAGTTACATCCTGTATTATACTCCAGAGCTGCACTCACTATTCTGCTGGTGCAGTCACTGTGTACATACATTACATTACTTATCCTGTACTGATCCTGAGTTACATCCTGTATTATACTCCAGAGCTGCGCTCACTATTCTGCTGGTACAGTCACTGTGTACATACATTACATTACTTATCCTGTACTGATCCTGAGTTACATCCTGTATTACACTCCAGAGCTGCACTCACTATTCTGCTGGTACAGTCACTGTGTACATACATTACATTACTTATCCTGTATTATACTCCAGAGCTGCGCTCACTATTCTGCTGGTACAGTCACTGTGTACATACATTACATTACTTATCCTGTACTGATCCTGAGTTACATCCTGTATTATACCCCAGAGCTGCGCTCACTATTCTGCTGGTGCAGTCACTGTGTACATACATTACATTACTTATCCTGTACTGATCCTGAGTTACATCCTGTATTATACTCCAGAGCTGCGCTCACTATTCTGCTGGTGCAGTCACTGTGTACATACATTACATTACTTATCCTGTACTGATCCTGAGTTACATCCTGTATTATACTCCAGAGCTGCGCTCACTATTCTGCTGGTACAGTCACTGCGTACATACATTACATTACTTATCCTGTACTGATCCTGAGTTACATCCTGTATTATACTCCAGAGCTGCGCTCACTATTCTGCTGGTACAGTCACTGTGTACATACATTACATTACTTATCCGGTACTGATCCTGAGTTACATCCTGTATTATACTCCAGAGCTGCACTCACTATTCTGCTGGTGCAGTCGCTGTGTACATACATTACATTACTTATCCTGTACTGATCCTGAGTTACATCCTGTATTATACTCCAGAGCTGCACTCACTATTCTGCTGGTACAGTCACTGTGTACATACATTACATTACTTATCCTGTACTGATCCTGAGTTACATCCTGTATTATACTCCAGAGCTGCGCTCACTATTCTGCTGGTACAGTCACTGTGTACATACATTACTTATCCTGTACTGATCCTGAGTTACATCCTGTATTATACTCCAGAGCTGCGCTCACTATTCTGCTGGTACAGTCACTGTGTACATACATTACATTACTTACCCTGTACTGATCCTGAGTTACATCCTGTATTATACTCCAGAGCTGCGCTCACTATTCTGCTGGTGCAGTCACTGTGTACATACATTACATTACTTATCCTGTACTGATCCTGAGTTACATCCTGTATTATACTCCAGAGCTGCGCTCACTATTCTGCTGGTACAGTCACTGTGTACATACATTACATTACTTATCCTGTACTGATCCTGAGTTACATCCTGTATTATACTCCAGAGCTGCGCTCACTATTCTGCTGGTGCAGTCACTGTGTACATACATTACATTACTTATCCTGTACTGATCCTGAGTTACATCCTGTATTATACTCCAGAGCTGCGCTCACTATTCTGCTGGTACAGTCACTGTGTACATACATTACTTATCCTGTACCGATCCTGAGTTACATCCTGTATTATACTCCAGAGCTGCGCTCACTATTCTGCTGGTACAGTCACTGTGTACATACATTACATTACTTACCCTGTACTGATCCTGAGTTACATCCTGTATTATACTACAGAGCTGCGCTCACTATTCTGCTGGTGCAGTCACTGTGTACATACATTACATTACTTATCCTGTACTGATCCTGAGTTACATCCTGTATAATACTCCAGAGCTGCGCTCACTATTCTGCTGGTACAGTCACTGCGTACATACATTACATTACTTATCCTGTACTGATCCTGAGTTACATCCTGTATTATACTGCAGAGCTGCGCTCACTATTCTGCTGGTGCAGTCACTGTGTACATACATTACATTACTTATCCTGTACTGATCCTGAGTTACATCCTGTATTATACTCCAGAGCTGCGCTCACTATTCTGCTGGTGCAGTCACTGTGTACATACATTACATTACTTATCCTGTACTGATCCTGAGTTACATCCTGTATTATACTCCAGAGCTGCGCTTACTATTCTGCTGGTACAGTCACTGTGTACATACATTACATTACTTATCCTGTACTGATCCTGAGTTACATCCTGTATTATACTCCAGAGCTGCGCTCACTATTCTGCTGGTACAGTCACTGTGTACATACATTACATTACTTACCCTGTACTGATCCTGAGTTACATCCTGTATTATACTCCAGAGCTGCACTCACTATTCTGCTGGTGCAGTCACTGTGTACATACATTACATTACTTATCCTGTACTGATCCTGAGTTACATCCTGTATTATACTCCAGAGCTGCACTCACTATTCTGCTGGTACAGTCACTGTGTACATACATTACATTACTTATCCTGTACTGATCCTGAGTTACATCCTGTATTACACTCCAGAGCTGCACTCACTATTCTGCTGGTACAGTCACTGTGTACATACATTACATTACTTATCCTGTATTATACTCCAGAGCTGCGCTCACTATTCTGCTGGTGCAGTCACTGTGTACATACATTACATTACTTATCCTGTACTGATCCTGAGTTACATCCTGTATTATACCCCAGAGCTGCGCTCACTATTCTGCTGGTGCAGTCACTGTGTACATACATTACATTACTTATCCTGTACTGATCCTGAGTTACATCCTGTATTATACTCCAGAGCTGCGCTCACTATTCTGCTGGTACAGTCACTGTGTACATACATTACATTACTTATCCTGTACTGATCCTGAGTTACATCCTGTATTATACTCCAGAGCTGCGCTCACTATTCTGCTGGTACAGTCACTGTGTACATACATTACATTACTTATCCTGTACTGATCCTGAGTTACATCCTGTATTATACTCCAGAGCTGCGCTCACTATTCTGCTGGTGCAGTCACTGTGTACATACATTACATTACTTATCCTGTACTGATCCTGAGTTACATCCTGTATTATACTCCAGAGCTGCGCTCACTATTCTGCTGGTACAGTCACTGTGTACATACATTACATTACTTATCCTGTACTGATCCTGAGTTACATCCTGTATTATACTCCAGAGCTGCGCTCACTATTCTGCTGGTGCAGTCACTGTGTACATACATTACATTACTTATCCTGTACTGATCCTGAGTTACATCCTGTATTATACTCCAGAGCTGCGCTCACTATTCTGCTGGTGCAGTCACTGTGTACATACATTACATTACTTATCCTGTACTGATCCTGAGTTACATCCTGTATTATACTCCAGAGCTGCGCTCACTATTCTGCTGGTACAGTCACTGTGTACATACATTACATTACTTATCCTGTACTGATCCTGAGTTACATCCTGTATTATACTCCAGAGCTGCGCTCACTATTCTGCTGGTACAGTCACTGTGTACATACATTACATTACTTATCCTGTACTGATCCTGAGTTACATCCTGTATTATACTCCAGAGCTGCGCTCACTATTCTGCTGGTACAGTCACTGTGTACATACATTACATTACTTATCCTGTACTCTGATCCTGAGTTACATCCTGTATTATACCCCAGAGCTGCGCTCACTATTCTGCTGGTACAGTCACTGTGTACATACATTACATTACTTATCCTGTACTGATCCTGAGTTACATCCTGTATTATACTCCAGAGCTGCGCTCACTATTCTGCTGGTACAGTCACTGTGTACATACATTACATTACTTATCCTGTACTGATCCTGTTACATCCTGTATTATACACCAGAGCTGCGCTCACTATTCTGCTGGTGCAGTCACTGTGTACATACATTACATTACTTATCCTGTACTGATCCTGAGTTATATCCTGTATTATACTCCAGAGCTGCGCTCACTATTCTGCTGGTGCAGTCACTGTGTACATACATTACATTACTTATCCTGTACTGATCCTGAGTTACATCCTGTATTATACTCCAGAGCTGCGCTCACTATTCTGCTGGTACAGTCACTGTGTACATACATTACATTACTTATCCTGTACTGATCCTGAGTTATATCCTGTATTATACTCCAGAGCTGCGCTCACTATTCTGCTGGTGCAGTCACTGTGTACATACACTACTTATCCTGTACCGATCCTGAGTTACATCCTGTATTATACTCCAGAGCTGCGCTCACTATTCTGCTGGTACAGTCACTGTGTACATACATTACATTACTTACCCTGTACTGATCCTGAGTTACATCCTGTATTATACTGCAGAGCTGCGCTCACTATTCTGCTGGTGCAGTCACTGTGTACATACATTACATTACTTATCCTGTACTGATCCTGAGTTACATCCTGTATTATACTCCAGAGCTGCGCTCACTATTCTGCTGGTGCAGTCACTGTGTACATACATTACATTACTTATCCTGTACTGATCCTGAGTTACATCCTGTATTATACTCCAGAGCTGCACTCACTATTCTGCTGGTGCAGTCACTGTGTACATACATTACATTACTTACCCTGTACTGATCCTGAGTTACATCCTGTATTATACTCCAGAGCTGCACTCACTATTCTGCTGGTGCAGTCACTGTGTACATACATTACATTACTTACCCTGTACTGATCCTGAGTTACATCCTGTATTATACTCCAGAGCTGCACTCACTATTCTGCTGGTGCAGTCACTGTGTACATACATTACATTACTTATCCTGTACTGATCCTGAGTTGCATCCTGTATTATACTCCAGAGCTGCGCTCACTATTCTGCTGGTACAGTCACTGTGTACATACATTACATTACTTATCCTGTACTGATCCTGAGTTACATCCTGTATTACACTCCAGAGCTGCACTCACTATTCTGCTGGTACAGTCACTGTGTACATACATTACATTACTTATCCTGTATTATACTCCAGAGCTGCGCTCACTATTCTGCTGGTACAGTCACTGTGTACATACATTACATTACTTATCCTGTACTGATCCTGAGTTACATCCTGTATTATACCCCAGAGCTGCGCTCACTATTCTGCTGGTGCAGTCACTGTGTACATACATTACATTACTTATCCTGTACTGATCCTGAGTTACATCCTGTATTATACTCCAGAGCTGCGCTCACTATTCTGCTGGTGCAGTCACTGTGTACATACATTACATTACTTATCCTGTACTGATCCTGAGTTACATCCTGTATTATACTCCAGAGCTGCGCTCACTATTCTGCTGGTACAGTCACTGCGTACATACATTACATTACTTATCCTGTACTGATCCTGAGTTACATCCTGTATTATACTCCAGAGCTGCGCTCACTATTCTGCTGGTACAGTCACTGTGTACATACATTACATTACTTATCCGGTACTGATCCTGAGTTACATCCTGTATTATACTCCAGAGCTGCACTCACTATTCTGCTGGTGCAGTCGCTGTGTACATACATTACATTACTTATCCTGTACTGATCCTGAGTTACATCCTGTATTATACTCCAGAGCTGCACTCACTATTCTGCTGGTACAGTCACTGTGTACATACATTACATTACTTATCCTGTACTGATCCTGAGTTACATCCTGTATTATACTCCAGAGCTGCGCTCACTATTCTGCTGGTACAGTCACTGTGTACATACATTACTTATCCTGTACTGATCCTGAGTTACATCCTGTATTATACTCCAGAGCTGCGCTCACTATTCTGCTGGTACAGTCACTGTGTACATACATTACATTACTTACCCTGTACTGATCCTGAGT
This sequence comes from Leptodactylus fallax, assembly GCA_947044405.1. Classification (NCBI taxonomy): domain Eukaryota; kingdom Metazoa; phylum Chordata; class Amphibia; order Anura; family Leptodactylidae; genus Leptodactylus; species Leptodactylus fallax. The sequence goes on from CAMRHE010001281.1 coordinate 140,642, forward strand.
TACATCCTGTATTATACTCCAGAGCTGCGCTCACTATTCTGCTGGTGCAGTCACTGTGTACATACATTACATTACTTATCCTGTACTGATCCTGAGTTACATCCTGTATTATACTCCAGAGCTGCGCTCACTATTCTGCTGGTACAGTCACTGTGTACATACATTACATTACTTATCCTGTACTGATCCTGAGTTACATCCTGTATTATACTCCAGAGCTGCGCTCACTATTCTGCTGGTGCAGTCACTGTGTACATACATTACATTACTTATCCTGTACTGATCCTGAGTTACATCCTGTATTATACTCCAGAGCTGCGCTCACTATTCTGCTGGTACAGTCACTGTGTACATACATTACTTATCCTGTACCGATCCTGAGTTACATCCTGTATTATACTCCAGAGCTGCGCTCACTATTCTGCTGGTACAGTCACTGTGTACATACATTACATTACTTACCCTGTACTGATCCTGAGTTACATCCTGTATTATACTACAGAGCTGCGCTCACTATTCTGCTGGTGCAGTCACTGTGTACATACATTACATTACTTATCCTGTACTGATCCTGAGTTACATCCTGTATAATACTCCAGAGCTGCGCTCACTATTCTGCTGGTACAGTCACTGCGTACATACATTACATTACTTATCCTGTACTGATCCTGAGTTACATCCTGTATTATACTGCAGAGCTGCGCTCACTATTCTGCTGGTGCAGTCACTGTGTACATACATTACATTACTTATCCTGTACTGATCCTGAGTTACATCCTGTATTATACTCCAGAGCTGCGCTCACTATTCTGCTGGTGCAGTCACTGTGTACATACATTACATTACTTATCCTGTACTGATCCTGAGTTACATCCTGTATTATACTCCAGAGCTGCGCTTACTATTCTGCTGGTACAGTCACTGTGTACATACATTACTTATCCTGTACTGATCCTGAGTTACATCCTGTATTATACTCCAGAGCTGCGCTCACTATTCTGCTGGTACAGTCACTGTGTACATACATTACATTACTTACCCTGTACTGATCCTGAGTTACATCCTGTATTATACTCCAGAGCTGCACTCACTATTCTGCTGGTGCAGTCACTGTGTACATACATTACATTACTTACCCTGTACTGATCCTGAGTTACATCCTGTATTATACTCCAGAGCTGCACTCACTATTCTGCTGGTGCAGTCACTGTGTACATACATTACATTACTTATCCTGTACTGATCCTGAGTTGCATCCTGTATTATACTCCAGAGCTGCGCTCACTATTCTGCTGGTACAGTCACTGTGTACATACATTACATTACTTATCCTGTACTGATCCTGAGTTACATCCTGTATTACACTCCAGAGCTGCACTCACTATTCTGCTGGTACAGTCACTGTGTACATACATTACATTACTTATCCTGTATTATACTCCAGAGCTGCGCTCACTATTCTGCTGGTACAGTCACTGTGTACATACATTACATTACTTATCCTGTACTGATCCTGAGTTACATCCTGTATTATACCCCAGAGCTGCGCACACTATTCTGCTGGTGCAGTCACTGTGTACATACATTACATTACTTATCCTGTACTGATCCTGAGTTACATCCTGTATTATACTCCAGAGCTGCGCTCACTATTCTGCTGGTACAGTCACTGTGTACATACATTACATTACTTATCCTGTACTTATCCTGAGTTACATCCTGTATTATACTCCAGAGCTGCACTCACTATTCTGCTGGTACAATCACTGTGTACATACATTACATTACTTATCCTGTACTGATCCTGAGTTACATCCTGTATTACACTCCAGAGCTGCACTCACTATTCTGCTGGTACAGTCACTGTGTACATACATTACATTACTTATCCTGTATTATACTCCAGAGCTGCGCTCACTATTCTGCTGGTGCAGTCACTGTGTACATACATTACATTACTTATCCTGTACTGATCCTGAGTTACATCCTGTATTATACCCCAGAGCTGCGCTCACTATTCTGCTGGTGCAGTCACTGTGTACATACATTACATTACTTATCCTGTACTGATCCTGAGTTACATCCTGTATTATACTCCAGAGCTGCGCTCACTATTCTGCTGGTACAGTCACTGTGTACATACATTACATTACTTATCCTGTACTGATCCTGAGTTACATCCTGTATTATACTCCAGAGCTGCGCTCACTATTCTGCTGGTACAGTCACTGTGTACATACATTACATTACTTATCCTGTACTGATCCTGAGTTACATCCTGTATTATACTCCAGAGCTGCGCTCACTATTCTGCTGGTGCAGTCACTGTGTACATACATTACATTACTTATCCTGTACTGATCCTGAGTTACATCCTCTATTATACTCCAGAGCTGCGCTCACTATTCTGCTGGTGCAGTCACTGTGTACATACATTACATTACTTATCCTGTACTGATCCTGAGTTACATCCTGTATTATACTCCAGAGCTGCGCTCACTATTCTGCTGGTGCAGTCACTGTGTACATACATTACATTACTTATCCTGTACTGATCCTGAGTTACATCCTGTATTATACTCCAGAGCTGCGCTCACTATTCTGCTGGTACAGTCACTGTGTACATACATTACATTACTTATCCTGTACTGATCCTGAGTTACATCCTGTATTATACTCCAGAGCTGCGCTCACTATTCTGCTGGTACAGTCACTGTGTACATCATTACATTACTTATCCTGTACTGATCCTGAGTTACATCCTGTATTATACTCCAGAGCTGCGCTCACTATTCTGCTGGTGCAGTCACTGTGTACATACATTACATTACTTATCCTGTACTGATCCTGAGTTACATCCTGTATTATACACCAGAGCTGCGCTCACTATTCTGCTGGTGCAGTCACTGTGTACATACATTACATTACTTATCCTGTACTGATCCTGAGTTGCATCCTGTATTATACTCCAGAGCTGCGCTCACTATTCTGCTGGTGCAGTCACTGTGTACATACATTACATTACTTATCCTGTACTGATCCTGAGTTACATCCTGTATTATACTCCAGAGCTGCGCTCACTATTCTGCTGGTACAGTCACTGTGTACATACATTACATTACTTATCCTGTACTGATCCTGAGTTATATCCTGTATTATACTCCAGAGCTGCGCTCACTATTCTGCTGGTGCAGTCACTGTGTACATACACTTACTTATCCGGTACCGATCCTGAGTTACATCCTGTATTATACTCCAGAGCTGCGCTCACTATTCTGCTGGTACAGTCACTGTGTACATACATTACATTACTTACCCTGTACTGATCCTGAGTTACATCCTGTATTATACTCCAGAGCTGCGCT